>JAOTQW010000036.1:12018580-12030747 GCA_026260075.1 Sisor rabdophorus | reverse complement strand
AGTACTCGGGCGAGGGTGCCCTCTGGTGGTTGGGAGGAGATGACGTTACAATAATCACAATCAGCTGTAATATCTGTGAGACTGTGCAGTGTCCAGAAAGGTCCAGAAAACAGTAGCTGTGTCCAAATGGATTTTTTGAATGCTCCCCCTCAAGGGCAAAAGACATTTTTTATGGGCATTGTTCAAAACCAGACCAGAGTCACTTCTCATCTTATTCCAACCTTTTAAAGCTGTAACTACAATGACAGCCTCAAAGAAATGCTTAAATGTATTCTTTTCCCTATGTGATCTCTTCAAAAATAGAATAAATTGGGTTTTATGTTATTCTCTGCCTTAATGAAAATATGTGTTTGCTCATGCTTTAATGTAAAGTTATATACAACCATGCAATTGTTTAAAAAAATATTTCAATAGTTCCTTGGGTTACGTGGTGGCGTAGTATTTAGCACGGTCAAGAAGGGAAGGTCCTGGGTTCGAATCTTTCGGGGTACTCCAGTTTCCTCCCACAGTCCAATGTGATTGATGACCCTAAATTGCCCATTGGAGTAAGTGTGAGTGCATGTAGTTGTGTGTGTGGCCCTGCGATGGACTGGCGATAGGCTCCAGCAGACCCCTGTGACCCCAAAAAAAGATTTTAAACAAAAAAAGGTTGCTAATATAGACATTATATTTTCAGTACTTAATGTAGTGTTTAGGTTAATAGGTGACGCTAAATTGCCCATAGGAGTAAATGTTAGTGCGTGTGGTTGTGTGTGTGTGTGGCCCTGCGATGGACTGACGATCTGTCCAGGGTGTACCCCCTGCCTCTCGCCCAATGTGTGCTGGGATAGGCTCCAGCAGACCCGTGACCCCGGAAAGTTCAGGAATAAGCAGGTAAAGAAGATGAATGAATGATTTCTCTCTCTCTGGGATATGTTCTAAAACAGATCTGATCATGGAGGGTGGGTGTCCTGTAGAGTTCAGCTCCAACTCGTCTAAATACAACTGCCTTTAAGTTTCAAGTATATCTAGCAACATAATTAGCACTTCATCACCCCACCATCCTACCAAGTTCAGATGTGTTTTATTAGGGTTTTATTATGACCCTATTGTTTTATTAGGGTCCAGGATTGAGTTTGGTGATTAAACAATAACATTTGAAAAAATTTTATTAACTGTGAAATGCATTAACAAAATAACAACAATAACAGCAATTGAAAATGCGGTAACTGCAGTGTTGTGTAATCTAAAGTGTAGTATGTATTTCTTGCACTAGGGGGCACACCACAATATAAAATTTAAATTATGAAAATTTTAATTGTAGTGTCATTTATGTTTAATTAAAATTTGTCTTGGGTAATTTTTGAAACCAGTTACTTAGTGTCTTAACTGCTTAAACAAGTTTATTTGTGGGAAAAATGATGTACCTCCAAATCTTTTGCTATTGTATTTAATCGTTAACACTTCAAGTGACTGCTTGAAGTGTGAAATCTATGAATGTTTTTCTTGGCAATTCTTAATCAGGCTTTTACTGAAGCTGTCACCAGGTCGTATATGTAAAAGACACCTAAAGTTTTGTTCTTAAATAATCTTCTATAAGCACTTATTTCCTAACTCAGGGTCACAGAGGTCTGCTGGAGCCAATCCCAGCACACACAGGATGTTTTGGGACTGGGAGGAAACCAGAGTACCCGGAGAAAACCCATGCAAGCGCGGGAAGAACATGCAAACTCTGCAAGGAAAGACCCGGGAATCGACTTGCTGTGAGGCGAACATGCTGACCACTACACGACTGCGCCGCCCGTTATCATATAATATACATTTCTACATGCATCTTTAACCTGATCAAAGTCACAGTGGTTTCTTATGAAATATTCACAACATAAAGACATTATTTTTATGATACAGCCCCAAGTTACACAACTGATATTAAATGATATACACACCACTATTTGATTCTTCATTACCTCTCGTACAAAATTCATAATTGCAAAACACTGTACAAGCACACCACAGTGGCTTAGTGGTTAGCACTGTTGCCTCACAGCAAGAAGGCCTGAGCAGGGGCCTTTCTGTGTGGAGTTTGTATATTCTCCTCGTGCTTCGGTGGATTTACTTCAGGTACTTTTAATTTAACCATTTTTAGTGTGTGTGTGTGTGTGTGTGTGTGTATAGCCATGTGATGGACTGGTGACCTGCACAGGGTGTACCTCTCCTGCCTTTCATCCTTCAGAAAGCTGGGATAGGCTCCAGCAGACCCATGTGATCCCAAATTAGGAAATAAGATAGATAAATAAGCTAGCAATAGATAATAAGATAATAGGATTATAGCTAAAAAGCTAAGATAATTAAAAACAATGTACAGATAAAAATTTATTAGTTAGAGACAGATCAATTTAATGAGAGTAATAATCACTCTTCAAAAATTGTAACAATTTTTATAACATTTTTAAACACTTTTAAACGCAAATGTATTAAAATGTGTACAAAAATCTAACTATTAGACTCTCTCTCAAGGAATTAACCGAATGTGTGTAAAATAATTATTTAGTGTCTCCTGTCCTCTTTCATTATGTCTTGCTCCAATCAATCGGCTGACAGAAGGAATCAAAGAGAAAAGATTTAGATAAGGACAACTAAAGTAAGACAACACACTATATGATAAAAGACAAGCCCAGAGTTAAACAAAACCGTGGTAGTGGTGTAGACATCATGTTTTCACAGTTCTTCTGGTCGGAGCCAGGTGAGAACAGAAGGGCTGATGTCCATTTATGTAACCTCTGGCCTCCAAAGAGGGCAGTCAGTGCCGTTGTCTGATCATGGAGGCTGACACCGAAGTGTGAAGGCATGGGCAGTTTTTTTAACTGATGGAGCCCCAAGATCCACAAAGAACCACTTGGCTGTCTGATTTCTGTCCATTCACAGGGTGATATCAGGATTTTTTTTTTTAAATATAAATACATTTTCTGGAGTGTCTTTGTAAACTAGGCTTACAGTAATAAAGAGCTTGTTCATCATCTTTTTCGTGGGCTTTTTATTCTGTCTTAAACAAAGTCAGAAATGTAAACACTAATATGCAGCATGAATGACACAGATGGACAGGGAAATATACAGCAAGATTGAAAGAGGGAAAACAGATGGGGAAATAGAATTTCAGTATGTGTGCATGTGTGTGCCTCGGAGAAGGGAGCCTCTTATACAGTCTCAGCGGGGGCTTGGGCCCAGCTTCGGCCTAGTCTCGTCTGCCCAGCGGGGGCCTTTCCTGAATGATCCGCCCAGAGGAGGGGCACCTGCCTAAGCTACAAACACACAGCGAAGACAGGAGGTGTGGAAAGGATGGGTGGTGAATGGAAAGACACTCAGGAAAAGTTGATGGATTCAATCTCTGAAACGCATAGTTAGCACAAAAGAAATAAAAATATATATGTCCTTTACATCACCCTGAATTCTGTGGTCTACAAGCCTTCTATGTCCGACAAAAGAAGAAATTTTGTGCAAATACACTCGTGGTGGTTATTGTTGGAGAGTCACTCTGTAACAAGTCTTGTATCTACCAACATAAACTGACAGCTTTAGATTTATCAACCTCCCCAGGACAATATTTTTCTTTGTTTGGACCCAGTGGGTAAAGGACATGTGCTTTAAGTTTATCACACACTTAATCTTTCAGACTAGCATTAGGAGGGAGATGAATAAAAAAAACGGGAAGGGAGAGATATGTTATATCACTGTTACAGCTTTGTAATTGTTAACCTTCTGAAAATGGTTTTAATTAAAAAATATATCAATGTTTAGCCAAAGTCAAAGTTAACATTCACAATCACAGCATGAAATAGATTATGCACTAGAGATTAAGAAAAGCTTCTGATGAGCAGCATGGTTGTAAGCGAGAGATCACGTCGATACATAGACACATGCTGAGCTCCATGTGTATTAGAGATCTAAGGCTGGTCTGGCATAGGAGGATCCATGCTGGCTTCAGGGAGAATGAAGCAGCAACGCTAGCTAGCACGCTTCTGCCAGGTAAATGAAAACACATGCTAAAGAAAAAAGGACAGATTGATTTTGGAACGTCTACTTGTTATTAAACAATTACTATTTTGTCAGGAGGGTCAAAAAAAATTTCTTAGTATTCATTGTATCGAATACTGTTTGAAAATACAGGAGCTAGATAAATATGTATCTTTGCAAATTTCTATGTTTACGTGCATAAAATGTTTTCATACATCTCGACACAATGCTAGCATTCAAACTTTTACAAACAAGATCCAGGCTTTCTCACCTACATGTTACTCACACACACAAAATTCAGTACAGACATTTATACAGACAGTGTCCAGCAAAACACATTACTTAGATTTTTTTACTTGTTCCCAGATTAAATAATTTTTTTTTAGATTTCTTTTTCAAAGACCAAGAACAATATTCTTTTCTAGGCTATTAGTCATTTTAAACACCATGCATATGTATTTGGAGAAAAATGTCAACTTAATTTAGATTATACTATTTAATTGTTTCTTGTTTAAAACAAGAAAAAGCACATATCTCAATCTTGTTTTGAAGCATTCATCATCTTCATTGTATTCTTTATTCTAATCAGCATTATAAATCACTTCACAGACCTTAATATAAGAGGAGTACTTTTTATTCTTTAATATATATTATTGCCACAAATGTATGTCTGTGGCTATGCGTTGTGCAAAGCAATGCAGAAAACAAGCAGATGGAAACAAAAAACCCTATGCAGTTTTTTTTGTACAAGGCAAACAAAGTCTGAGCTAATCGAGAGCACAAAGAATACCAACTGATACACAATCCAATATATTATAGTATATAACAGGCTGCACTTTTTTACATATTTAAATTAAAGCCAAGCATTTAAAAATTTAGAAGCATTTAGAAAGTTACATTAGTAGAACAATATGTTCTCGGGTAAGCAGTACTTAAACTGCTTAATTTGTATGCTAAAATACTGACGTTTAAAAGAAAATGTATTTAAACATTTAAAGCATAAGATATCAGTAGATACATTTATCCACTTACTGTGATAACCAAACGAACAGCAAACAATTTATTAATGTAGACAGATAGAACATAGCAGTAATAAAACAACTTCATGTGAGTTAATACACATGAACTAAATCCTAAAAGAATGGACAAGACTAATATTTATCCTCTTCAAAGAGTAAATTCCAATGGGAATTGTTCTTCAGCTTTGAGCTTAATTTAGATATATGGCCTCTTCCATCATGAGGACTAATAAACCAATTTGGTTTTAAAATGGAGGTTCACACCTGCAGTAAAAACTTCCTTTGGGCAAGTTATAAATCATGTTACAACTTGAATTGTCCCTTTAATGTTGTAACTTTGGCATCTTTTAAAACAGATGTTTTGCAACTGTTTTGTCAACCAGTGCGTGATAATTAGCTGTCAGCTAGTTAAGAGGCTGATGCTTTATGATAAGCTTTGCTACGAAAAAGCATGAGAGCCTATATACCATACATTCTTATCAATAAGAATGAAAAAAAAAACTACAAGAATCCCAAAGTCTAATGACTGGGAATTCACTTAATACATTTAACTAAAGCACTATTTTGCAACTGAAATAAGCACCATCATTTTAATAATAATATTAAAAAAGATGCTTGAACAAGGCTGTTTATCCAGGGTATTCCTGTCGTGAGTCTAGTGTTCATGGGTTTAGGCTTTGGGTTCACCACAATCCTGATTAGAATAAATTGGTTATGGTTACTAAATATAAATGAATTATCGATTGATGACTTAAGGTGTATGGAAAAGTGCACTTATTTATAAAAAGCTCGAACATTCTTTCACTGGATAACAGAGCTTCCTTTTTGGAAAAATGTAGCAGTTGTGCTTGTTGTCCGCCTGCTGAAACGTTGCCGCTTTCCTGTCAGTAAAGTGTAAAAAAATGGATTTACACACGAGTTCCCGTATGTCAGTCCTGTGAGAATCCGGTTAACAGTAACCTGCGTGCCTACCGGTACCACACGTAAAACATCTGGTCGATAGAGTGGTAGCAACTGCCAGATCCAGAATGGAAGGAAGCAGGCCCAGAAAGTGAGCACAATTCCCAAAGTAAGAAGCAGGACTTTGGGTCTAGGAGCACGGGGTGGGTTGGCACTACAACCACCAGCCCAAGCCAGCTGTGTCTGTGAAAGCCAATAGTGCCGCCCCAGTGCTGCATACAGACCACCGATGGCAAGGCCTGGCCCTAAAATACTTGTGCAGAACAGTACACTGAGGTAAGCTTTAGAGCTTTGCTCATCCCATGCTGGAACACACAGTTTGCCTTCCTGGTTTTCTCCATCCTCGAGGTGCAAAGTGATCATCATGGGGAGGCTGAGAGCCACAGCAAGGCTCCAAGCCAGAACCACACGCCGCAGGCCAGAGGTGGGAGAAGAAGAAGTTGCAAGTGGATCTGCTACAGCACGGTATCGGTCCAGACTCATTGCAGTCAGAGTAAAGATGCTTGCATGCATGGTAAGCAGGTCCAGACTGAGCAAGAGGCGGCAGCCGAGTTCACCAAAGGCCCAGTCAGACGCCAGGCTGTCATAAACAATAAAGGGTGCTGTGGAGAGGTAAAGCAGATCTGCCAGAGCCAGACTTAGTACCTGCAAATGAAGGGAAGAAGAAGACAAGGAGGACGAGGTGGGGGAGGAAGTAGGAGATTGAGATGGGGAAAGGTGTGTTAGGCATGCAGGAGTCAAACAGCAGCTTGGTGTCATAATGTGTCTCCTTCTAAGTCCCCTGCGGCGCTGAATGAGAAGCCCTAGAGTATAGAGGTTTCCCAAAATGCCCAAAAGAGAAAGGAGTGATAAAAAGAAACAAAAAAGAGCTGTGGAGGCTACACTTGGGGATGGATAACCCGAGGGGGGAGAGGGAGGGGTGGAGAGATTAGAAAGGAAAGAAATGGTGTTAAATGGAATTGGGGAAGAGAAGAAAGTAGCAGAGTCTGACTCCTCCATTTGGATTGAAAAAAGGGTTTGAATGGATAGTTGAGTTTTACTCAATTAGTAAAAGTAAATCAAACACAAATCAGGCTATTTGTTTGTTATTGGGTCAGAATAATAAAAAGGTTAATATGAGTTCTTTATTAAAGAAACTAGAAGGAAAATGGAAATGAAAAGAGGAAAAAACAAACCATTTAACAGAATCTTGTGTGTGACTTTACAAACATTAATTTTATTAAATTTTTTTTTAACAAATATAAAATCATTTACCGGGTTTACTGCGTTTTAAAGCATTTAAAGGCTTTAAATGATGTTTGTGCTGCCCCAAATTTATATCTTTAAAATACCTCCTTTTTTGCGTAAACATGGCTTTAATTATTTTTGGATTTATGTTTCTCATTTCATCTGAAAGGCGCGTAGTTTGCGAAACTGAATTGGTACACATTTGCACTGCACGCTCAGGTAGACTTAATCCGCTTTGTGTCCTGATATTAAAGCAGAATTAGTTTAAAATAAAACATTTAAAAAATGAGACAAATTATAGAAACTACAATTTACAACTTAACTAAAATGAAAGAGGAAAAAGGAGAAGGGCGCGTAACTAATTTACCCCATATATTTTTATTAATTATTGCTTAACATGTACTTTGGCTGGAATTTTAACTAGTCTTTTCTGGAGCCACATGAAGACTCTCTATAAGCGTCCTCATAAGGTTTGAACAGGGCTACCGGGGGAAAAACAGCTGTGCGGACACACACACACACAATTAATATCGCATTTCATAGTTCTTATTTATAAGGGTGGAGTGAAACGTATACGAAGTTAATTGAATGAAGTGTTTATAATAAAAATATTTTAAAACTCTTTATATTCGTTACTTTTCTTTTACACTTTACAAGCTAATTGTAGACAAGCATTTATAATACATTTACGTTTTACAATAGACAGCTAGTAAGTATTGCATGTTTGGATAAAGTTGCGCTTTTTCTGCCCCCCCCCAATTTCAGTGGCTGATGTAAGCGTAAATCCCGCGTCTAATAACTTACCACCATCTGTAAAACTTTTTTAAAAATTAAATGAATAAATAAATAAATAAAATTCTGCGTTACTTGAAATAGTCTGAAAACGGCTTAATTCTAGAAGCAAAATACACATAATAATGATTCGGAACTGTCATAATGGCTTTAAAGATCACAGTGACGTGAGGACACTAGCATGTGACTTTCTTATACCAAACGTGTCATTAGACTCCACCGTTTTTTGTATAGAATCATGGAACATAACGAAAAGAAACTTTAAGTAATGTGTTAAACATGTCGGTGCAAACTTGCTTTACCTTCGGCTCCAGTGCTTAGATGCTCATGTTTCACTTAGTGTTTCCTGCCCTGTCCAAACCCGCAGCATGACACAGACTTCTCAAAATTTCCGTGGTGACTTTCCATTTGAAAAACGTGGCTGTTATCAATGAAAAATCGAATTCTTTAAAGACAGGACGAACAGTTCCCTGTGAGAACTTCCAGTTACTGATGAAAGCTGCACTTACACCTTGCTCATCTCGCTCCTCCTCTGACTTAGTTAAAAACTGCGGCCAGAAAGGCGGGGACAAGAGCGAAATGGGGCGGGGCCCAATGAACCGAAGAAAATAGATCAATTAATTGCAAATCATCTGGCACTCTGCCGCTTAAATGAATTCATTCATTCATTCATCTTTTATACCCGCTTATTCCCGAGCTCAGGGTCACGGGGGACTGTTGAAGCCTATCCCAGCGCACATAGACCGGGGGTGCACCCTGGAAAGGTCGCCAGTCCATCGCAGGGCCACAGGAACACAACCATGCCTATGGGCAATTTTCACTCTTATGCCTATGGGCAATTTTGGAGTCACCAATCAACCTAATACACGTGTTTGGACTGTGGCAAGAAACCGGAGTACCCGGAGGAAACCCATGCGCGGGGAGAACATGTGCACAGAAGGACCCCGTGTCCGGGATTCGTGCCCAGGATTCGAACCCAGGACCTTCTTTTTGTGAGGCAACCGTGCTAACCACTACGCCACCGCCGCCCGCTTCAATAAATGAAAAAATTAAAAAAGCAATATACATTTTGTGAATTTATTTGTCTGAAGCAACACTGTTTACAATTCCTTACTGTGATTTTGATAAACAGTTAAAACACATTTGTAAGACCATATTGCAAAAAACCCCAAACTCTATTCATTTTATGCATTGGTGGCGCCCCCACACCCATTCTGCATCAAACATATTACTAAATTACTGCTAGTACTGTCAAAACAGATCTAGCTGTTGGGAGCCCCCAAAATGAGTTGGGCCCTTAGAATCTCCCCCTTTAGCAGAACCACTGCTTTTATGCACCCAAAAATATTTATGACACCTATAAAACGGCATGCCTACTTAAGCAATAAATTATATGATAAACCCAGTATAAAGAGTAACATGTTTAAAAGCCATTATCTCAATTGAAGCCAGTTCCAGACCCTATTATAGGTTAATCATGCTTGAAAAATGCAGGATAACATTTTGATATTTGCTACCATCCAAACCGCAGCTCAATACCCTTTAAGCCATATGAAATATTGTATTGCAACGCTAAGACTATATGGGAATAGCCTACATTACCATTTAATGGAAAAATGTTTTAAAAACGTGGCAAAATATATTGTTGTCCTTATAGTCGTAGAGTTGATCAGTATGGTTCAAAATTTAGGAAAGTAGTATTTACTATCCATAACATAGTATTTGATAGAGCTTCAATAAATATCTTTTATCTCAGGAGTCATTGCGTTTAACCAAAACTGGAAATTAACTGTAGCTTTCACATACAAACACACAAAACTATTTTGTTATACCACATACATGCACAGTAATTACTTATTTATGGTGTGATATCAATTATGCATAATAACTGTAGCTTACATTAAAAAAAAAGTAATTTAAGCTACTTGGTTCACACATGCTTTTTCCTGTAAAATGAGAATGACTCATAGGATGAAGGCAGTCCAGTGGAAAGGAACATGTGTCTAAACCACTGACCAGAGTGGGGGAAAAAAGAGTTATAGCTTTGTCTTCTTGTGAGCTACTGACACCAACTACAGATTCGGTTCTTGTGCCAACACACACACACACACACACGCATACACACAAACACGCACACACTGTGGAACTGCATGCATTTCATAGCCAACACACATATCTGCACATCCAGCATAGTTTAGAGCCAACATACACATCCCCAACACTCTTCTACTTCACACTAGCACTCAACACTAACATTGGCAGCCCTCAAAGACATCTAATCCCATGGTGGATAAAAAAGTGTGTGTGTGTGTGTATTAGTGTGGCATTAGGAGCTTAGCTCTCAGTCTCCGGCTTACAAAAAAATGGAAGAAGAGTTATTATTCCCTCCTGGCAAAAAATCTGTCTAGATTTTTATCACGTCATATGCTAATGTCATAAGAATTACAACAAAGTACAAAGTAACCAGTTGTCTATGAAATACATTTTGTAGTTTTAATTTTTAATTTTGCAAGTTTAATATTTAAGGTTAATCCTATGTTTGGGTTAATTTGTAATTATTATGAATATAATTTTTGCATTAAGTTTAATAGGCCCATGTTCACTTGGCACTTTTGAACTAGGTTTGTGTGTTCAAGGTGTCTGAAGCATGTGCTGTGTGTTTGCACACACAAGACGGACATAGACAGGCACCAGGACTGAGACCAGAGGGAGGGAACATATTTCTCCCTGCAGGGTGTGTGGAATTTCAACAAATACCTGGCACCGGTCTGCCAAAATAGGCAAAGGACAGAAAGAGAAAGAGAAAAAGAGAGAGAATGAGAGAGAAATAGTAAAATAAATGTTGGTGTTAATATGCAATAATTAGGATCTCTTGTAATTAGGGGTCATTCTTTACAATAATGACAAAATAAAGTCACATTATATTTATTTGCATTAGCTGCTCTAAAGTTCCTGATATAAATATCTTCTGCTCACCATAGCAGCATAAGAAATCAACATAATTTTTTTTCAAGTTTTTAACTCCTGCTATATTTAAAATAGCATCAATGATCACATGATCACTATCTGACATTGACATAAACCCGCAGATGGTTAATTGGTCACATCAGGTATCATTCCATGGTGGCTTGTGTTCTTGGTGTGTAGCATGGTCTGTCCCTTTTGGGTGTCTCTGCATGTGCAGATCAAAGGGGTAGAATTTCCGAACACACATACTCCATACTGTTCAGACCCCCAACTGGGCCTGTGTGTCTTTCAGTGCTGTGTGTTATAGAAGTGACATGAATTATTACCTTATTGAAAGAATTACATCCCTCAGCAAGCATAAACATCACAGGGGTCTTTAAATTTGCAAATGCCCTTGTGCTTTGCTTTCATTATGTTAATTAATTTTTTAAGTGTTTGACTGTCCTCTGACAGATTTCACACCTGTTTCCCTACATCAGAACTGTAGGTTTAATTAAATAGGTGGACATTTTTGTACATAACAAATGGTTTTCCTTCTTGGCTGATTAATGGAGCATAGAATGAATTATTGATCGACCATGCATGGGACTGCTGCTTGTGTTCACTTTCTCCAAGAATTAATTTTCTGAACTCAAGTCCTGTTCCTTTCAGTTCTAGCAATTAAGTACTTTTTTTCACTCTGTCTCTCTCCTTGCATAAGATATAAACCTATACAAGATTTATTTTTGGATAGATACTGTTAGAAATTCATTTAAACTAAATTATAGGACTTTCACGTATGGTTTCTCTCATTACATGTTTAAGCTAATGATGTTAGGATTTGGGCATGTAGTAAACACCAGCCTGGTAAATGTTAAAGCTGAAAATAAAAACAAAAAAATTTCTTAAGTCAGAATTTTATTTTATTATTTACATGAATTAGCTTGGAATGTGACATTAAATAGTTCTGACTATTTAATGTAGTTATGACATTGAAGCTTGTATAGAAGCAGAGTCATTACTTTAAACAACAACACTATTGAAAAGACTTAATTAATATTGACTCCTGTGTCAGACAGCAGGTCATAAACAATCAAAGTGGTTAAAATAATGTTCAGATATTATAAATTTTTAAATATGTTGTCTGGAGCTGTAATAGGTATAATCTCCCATACTGTACACACACACACACTCACAGACACACCTACATACACACACACAGACTCACACACA
>JAOTQW010000036.1:12002115-12018480 GCA_026260075.1 Sisor rabdophorus | reverse complement strand
GCAAACTCCGCACAGAAAGACCCCAAGCCCGGGATTCAAACGCAGGACCTTCTTGTTGTGAGGCGACGGTGCTAACCACTGCGCCATCGCACCGCCACTTTCTGAATTCATTAATGTTTATTTTGAATCATTAGAATCAGTGCAGTCTAAATTCACTAATGTTCTTCCTATTTGTGAAATAAATTAATTCATTCATCTTCTATACCCGCTTATGCTAAAGCTCGAGGTCACGGGGGTCTGTTGGGGCCTATCCTAGCGCACATAGGATAAGAGTTAGGGTGTACACCTTGGACAGGTCGCTAGTCCATCGCAGGGCCACATACAGATAACCACACACTCCTATTAGATTGGCAATTTAAAGTCGATCAACCTAATGCACATGTTTTTGGACTTCTGGAGTACCCAGAGAAAACCCCCGCAGGAAGAACATGCAAACTCCACACAGAAAGACCCTGTGCCTGGGAATCGAACCCAGGATCTTCTTGTTGTGAGGTGGCTGTGTTAACCACTACACCACCATGCCGCTCTGTGGAAATTTTTTTTATATAGTTTCTCATATCTATATAATATAATATAAATATAGATATTAAATATCTAATTTTATGTTGTTATCCAGCGTTAATCCAGCAATCATTACTGACACAAAATTGTTTCATCAATTAATTTTCAGTTTCAGACAATAAGATTCAACATTTACTTAAATAAATTCTTATTTAAATGTTTATTCCGGATCAACAAAGAATTTTAATTTAAATCACATCCTGCTCAGCAAAATCGTTTCCATCTTGTAATTAGTCTACAGATTTTTGCTAAAGAGAGTTTTGGGGTTTTTTTTTATTATGAGAGGCTGGTGCGTCTTCTCAAAACAAGAAGGTCCCTGGTTCGATTTCCAGACAAGGGTTCTTTCTGTGCGAAGTTTGTTTTCTTGCGCTTGTGTTGGTATATTCGGGGCACTCCAGGTTCCTAACACAGTTCAAAACATGTACTTTAGGTTGATTAGTGATTCTAAAATGCCCATAGGAGTGACTGTGAGTGTGTGTTTTTTTTATATGTGGCCCTGCAATGGACTGGATGTACTGTTCACCCTATGTGTGCTGGGATAGGCCCCAGCAGACCCCGTGACCCTAAGTTAGGAAATAAGCTGGTATAGAAGATAAATAAATGAGAGGCTATTTATACTATAGTGAAGTATATGTTAATTCATCTATATTATCATATCCAAACTTTTCTGGACTAAAGTTTTCTCATGATATTGTGATTGTGGCAAACTGATTTGCAGATTTAAAACAATATATTAGTAACTGATTATATGACAAAATCTAAGCAGTTACTTTATGGATGCCTTTCAAGCACAACTACTTTATTTTTTTAACAGAAAGGTAGAAACAAGTTGTCTTTAAATGCTATATTCCCTTCATTAATAGAAAGAGACACAAACACTGTTAAAAAATTACAATACCCCTGTGCACAAAGCCACTTGGAGTGTTATGGAATGAAACATGGTGGTACATAAAACAACACAGAATTACACAAAACAACAAAGGGCTACTAAATAGCTTAAGAATGAACTGAAACACTGACTGCAGCCCAGATCTCTTCATCAGTACCTCAACTCATTAATATAAATGTGACTGAACATACCTATTTTAGCCATGCTTTTCATCTAGTAGAAAACATTTCCAGAAGAGTGGAGGTTTTTATAGCAGTAATTGTGACACAAAATTAAATAAAGGGTGTTTGTGAAAAACTTGTATGAGATCATCAGGTGTTTCCATGCTTTTATCTTTTATATATCTTTATATATTCATGAATTATAACATAACATAAACATAACATAAATTATGCAGTAATTGGCTTAAAACAAGGAAAGATAGCTGTGCCTTGGCTGTTAGTGTGTCACTATGATCTAAAAGCTGAGATTAAGATAAGTACAAAAAGTAAACTGATGTAATATAAACTGCTTGTGTAATGGTAACAGAAAATCAATAGTAATTGATGGCCTTTAACCGACATTCATAGACTAATATTAGAAGAGAAAAAGTCAGAGCAAGTGAATGAAAGAGTGAGCAAATGCTTATGTGAATATATTGACATACAAGCATGTGGGTGAATAATGGTGCTATTGACTGGCATGTCGGTATCTGGGTTGCTTTTGTACTGCTGTTGGAAGCCTAATATACTTGTAATCAACAGGGAATTTCTAGATTACAAAAGTAGTTTCTAACTGAGTGTATGCTGTAACTGTGTGACTGGCTAATCTCAACTACTTACTGTAACTAACATACATTAATAACTGACTATAACATTTTAGCAGTCATGTAGTTTTATTTAATATTTATTTATATTTATTGTTATACTTATACAGTTTCCAAAAGCCTATTAGTAAACTAAGAAATATAATTCATAGTACTTTGAAGATTTTAGCTTTATTTGTCTATTTTCTTTCTTGTTGCCACACTAACCATAATAACCATCTTTAATACACTATCAGACTATTGTACCAATGAAACACCTTAATATCATTCATGAACATATTGAACAATACTGTGTGGAAATAGGAGCTTTTAGGTGATCCTCAACAGATTTTTCCTTTTTTTATTTGTAGCTGTTGAGGTCAAATGAGAGGAAAAGAATGAAGATAAAGAGCTTATCTTATCTGGGGCTTATTGAGTAACATAAAAATCATATTCAATCAGCTTAATCTGCTTGCATAATAACTAAACATAATCAAATAAATTAATTAGTACAGAAACTCATTAAACATCACAGAAATGACAAAAGATTAATGTCCAAAATTCTCTCTTTAAACTGACTATGAACTATAAGGGAAGTTGAATAAGGCACTAGTATGTGCTTTCAAAATATTCAAGTATGTTAGTTGATTTCCAGGTCTTTCTGTGCTGAGTTTGCATGTTCTCCACAAAAGATAAATGAATGAAGTAAGTATTTTCAGTACGTATTTTATTAAACAGGCGGAACACTGGCATAGAGGTTAGCAGTTTGCTCCACAGTAAGAAGGTCGGGGTTCGCATGTTTACTCTGGGTACTTCGGTTTAGCCTGAATATTAGGCTAATGGGTGATTTCTTTCACCCTATGTGCGCTGGTATAGGCTCCAGCAGACTCCCCTGCCCCTGATTTCTGGGAAAAAGCGAATATGGAAATTTGTAACTATTTATCTATTTATTAGTTGGTTATAAATTTTCTTTCCTGATTTAGTGTTATTGTCATGCTGTGTGGTTGTGCTTACTTCTGCATCAATGGGATGTGTGTCTGTGTGAGAAAAATCAGAAATCAATGAGTTTAACAAAAAGGAAAAGACAGAGCATCTACAAACAGACATGCCCTGGGTTATGTGTGCATAATATTTGCAAAGGTCAAACACTAAAATTACACTTTCCAAACACAACTGCTCACAGGGTGAAACCTTATTCTAGTTCAGTCCATTTCAATGTAATCACATTCTGCAAGGCTTAGTAGTTACTCAAACTTTTTTTTTATTTCCTTCTTTTTGTAATTGAAATGTTCTGCAAAAATTATTTTTCCTTATTGTTTTACCATGTAATTTACTACCAACCACAACAAATTGTTCTATCATGATCTTATGATTTTCTTCTGTTCAGTAATTGTTGATATTAAAATGTTTATATTAAACTGTTTTACATGGCTCTGGTTTTATGAGTGGGCAGCACAGTGTCTTAGTGGTTAGAACTGTTGCAGACCAAAAACATATACAATAGGTTGATTGGTTATTCTAAATTGCCTATAGGAGTGAAAGTAAATACCCTTTCTGCTTTTCACCCTTCAGTAAGCTTGGATTGGTTTCAGCAGAGCCCCATTACTCTGAATTAAGGAATAAGTGGATATGGAAGATTAATGAATTTATTAAAATTCTTTTCATATATGATTTTTTCAACATTGTTATATTAGTGGTATCAAAGTGGATCATGGTTGCCTGGGTTCGATTCCTGGAAAAGCAGCCTTTGCATGTTGCTCCCCTTTTACTTTGGGTACTTTGGTACAGTCCAAAAACATGTACATTAGGTTTATTGGTAACTCTAAATTGCCCATCGAAGTAAGTGTAAGTAAGTGTAAATATTTTGGGCAGGAAAAATTTTCAAATACATTTATTACACTGCTGTTTATCATGCTGACATCATTGTTATGTATTTTCAATTGATGATATACCGATAGAAACTAAATTATTTACCCAAACTCTCCAGTGTCACCTAAATGATAATGGGGTATTCTTAAGTCTAGTTTTATCTAAGTTTTCCTACGTGTAACGTCTCAGCAATTTTTTCCTTACCAATATTTATTTTGAATAAGTATAAATTTTATTATAATGCATTGTAATTGTAAACACGTGCTTAGACACAATAAAAACACTATACACTATACTATAAGTAAATTGAATTGAACTATAAGCTACTTACTTCTAAATCTGCTAATTAATCATTTTACTTAGCGTGAGATCATTGTATTATGTAATTGATGATTCTTGGCAATGTCCATTTCCCAGTTGCTGATGACCAAATGACCAATGCAAAATACTAAAGAGAATCATGACATCGATTAGCTGTTAACAGAGTGGATTTACAATAACAACATGGGTAAATATTCACATTTATCTTTTATTAAAAAAATATTGAAACATATTGAACATAATAATAATATTTAATCAGATCTTTATATACACATTTAAAAATGGATTGTATGTTTACATGTTTGTTTTGTTTTAATGTGAATTGTGTGTGGGTTTTTTAGGTCATGGTGAAAAGAAACTAGACTACTGCCCTTTAAACTATACAGACAGAAACAGCTGACATAAACAGGAGTACAGCTAACTGTATAAAGCCATTATTAAACAATACAGTATGTTCTTCTTATGCTTATCTTTGTTCAATGACTGAATTTAATAACATTTTTTAAAAAAACTTTATTAGAATTTACTGTTAAAAATTTATAAAAGGTTCCCACTTTTCTGCTACATTTCCAGTCCTTCAGTCTATTTATTTTACGCTGTTTTGGTTATTATTTATTAGATTATAAGATTATTATTTTCCTATAAACGGGAGTTTGACTTTTTATATAATTTGTGTTTATTGAATTATGTTTTCTGCTACTCAGAGCACCGGAATATATTAGAATTACACAAAGGTGTACTTCTGTAAACAACATTTGGACCTTTGTAGTCAATTCTTATTGAAAAATGTGTCAACCGTGTAATTTGGTATTTTTTGGTGTGTTTTTTGTTCCTTTGATCTATGTTTGTCAGCTGGATTCTATACTTGTCAGATGTAATCCTCCAGTGAGTAACAGTTATACTACTAATTATTTATTTCCCTGTAAAGATAAAACAGACAAAGTTGAAATATCGACCACCTGCATAATATAGCGGTATTTTTAAACAAATAACAGAGGGTTTGTAAGTATGTTTTTTTTTTGGTTTCCTGTAATAAACTGTAACTTTCCTTTTTTGCTTTAGGTATAAGTATGTAAACTCATGTGATTTTCATTGTGTTTTTTTTCTCTAAACTAGGCCTTATATTTTTGTACCTTCATATATATCGTTATGTATATATTTTTGCACATCCTGTCCAAAGTTCCCCAAAGCTCAACATTCGCCAAAGTTGCTGTTTAAATAGGTGTTCACTAATACAGATTTACTGGTGTTCTGTCCAGGTTGTACCTCTGCCTTTGACCTAATGACACCTGGAATAAAATCCAGCAGATTCCTGGGACCCTGATTACTAATACGCCAATATAGACGATGGCTGAATTATACAGATTTATTCATTGATTAGTCTGTATGTATGCTATAGAGATTTTTTTAATCAAGATATTTTTTTTGTTGAAACATGCCTCATGTTTAACTTTTGTCTGTTTATGTGCATATACATGTTACCTGAAAAACCACACACACACCATCACTAATGGGAGCTGCACGTGTCAAGCGTCGTTTTAGCTCTGTGGTAGAAACCCCTCTGAATGGGGAGGAACTCATGAAGCTGGCTCAGAGTGATGATGTCACTGAAGTCTGTTATGGAGACCTTGCTACTCCAACTTTCAATGGCAATCTGTTTAGCCAAACAAATGGAGGACCACTAAGATTTTCTGAAAGAAGTGAGAAAGATGATAATGATACAGACAATAATAAAGGAAGGTGGAGAGGAAGAGGAAGAGAAAGAGGCTGTGGCTTTATGCTTGAGGGAGTAGCTAGAAAAGAAGGGGGCTGGGAGCGAGTCGAAAGAACCATTTCTGTCTCCCCTTGTTTGTCGACTCCACTTACTGCACAGCGTCACTTCCGGCCCCATAGCCGATTTGTAGAAAAAGATGGCTGCTGCAATGTCACTTTCATTAACATGAACAAGAAAAGCCAGCGGTACCTTTCAGACCTCTTTACCACCTGTGTTGATATCCGCTGGCGTTGGATGCTAGTGGTCTTCAGTTTGTCTTTCCTACTCTCCTGGCTTTTTTTTGGATTGGTCTACTGGCTTATTGCAGGTGGACATGGGGATTTACGTTCCTTATCATTCTCCATCATCACAGCCTCATCCATCTTGGATAACTCTTCTGTGGCTTTACCAAAGCAAATAATGGATTATTCATCAGAGCTGAAGGAGCCTGAAGAGCCTCTGGTGTCTGACCACTGTTTTCAGGAAGTAAACAGCTTTGTGGCAGCCTTCCTTTTTTCTTTGGAAACACAGACATCTATAGGGTATGGTTCCCGAAGTGTGACTGAAGCCTGCCCCCTGGCTGTGTTTGCCGTTGTTGTGCAGTGCATTGTGGGCTGCATCATCGACGCTTTCATCATTGGGGCTGTCATGGCCAAGATTGCCAAGCCCAAGAAGCGCAATGAGACCCTGGTGTTTTCAGATGTGGCTGTAATTGCTATGAGGGACGGGAAGCTTTGCATGATGTGGAGAGTGGCAAACCTACGCAAAAGCCACCTGGTGGAGGCGCATGTCCGAGCACAGCTGCTAAAGGTGAGACACAGAAATGCATGGAACATTGCAGAGAATTTTTGAATCAAAATAACCTGGTCTGAATAATATGCTTTAGTTATGTAAAATATATGGCCTAGGGTTTGTTAGACTTCTTTACAGCTGCCTATAATTTTTTTTTTTTTTAATTTTTAAAAAAAGTTTTACACTTTGAGCATACAAATATCTAGGCTGTCACTGTATAAATTCCTAATTTATATGAAGCTCAAATACTGTTTCAGAATGAGCACTAAGCCGCAAAACTCTATGAAGACAATGTTTTGAGATGGTTAGAGTGAAAGAAAATTTTGTACAAAGCCCTAAATTTAATGGTGCTAACATTTCAGGGATAAACTAAAAACGCTGTTTAAATTATAGACTTCTTCGTAAGTGCCTAATTTTCTAGTCATGTTAGAGCTGGTTGAATTCATTTCCACAAGGCACTCACCACATACTAAAAGAAAAAAGTGTAAAGCTTTGTATAAAAGTAACATCTGATATCTGAATCTGATATAGGATGTCTAAACCATACAGATAGATGTGATGTTCAGATGTCCAATTTATTTGTTCATATAATTTTAGTATAACTAAAAATGTAAAGATTTTTTATAACATTATTTTTGTGTTATGTCCTTTTTTTGTTCTGTATTAAAAAAAAGACTCTAAATTGTATAAAAAGGTTAAATTACATAAAGAGAGAAATTCTTATTTTTCTGCAGCCAAGGGTGACCCCAGAGGGAGAGTTCCTACCTCTGGACCACAAGGACATTAATGTGGGATTTGACACAGGAAATGACCGGATCTTTCTGGTGTCTCCGGTGACCATTGTCCACGAGATCAATGAAGAGAGTCCTTTCTTTGAGATGGACCAGCGAATGCTGGAGTCAGATGAGACTATGGAAGTGGTAGTCATTCTAGAAGGCATGGTGGAAGCCACTGCAATGACCACGCAGTGCCGCTCTTCATACATTGCACCAGAGATTCTCTGGGGTCACCATTTTGAACCTGTGCTATTTGCTAGGAAATCTGGCTACCAGGTAGGAAAATATATGCTTATGGAATTATTATAAAAAAATTAATTACTTTCCATTACAGTAACAGTGTATTTCTGGCAGTGCTGCAAATCATTATTGACATCTGACCCTTTTCTAGGTGGATTTCTTATACTTCAATAGGACGTATGAGGTTCCTGACACACCATCTTGCAGTGCTAAAGACCTAGCTGAGAAGAGGCACATCTTTGGCTCTTGTTCCTCTTTCTGCTATGAGAATGAAGTGGCTTTGCAGATTCACTCCCCTGACAGAGTCCCTCCATTCCCGTCTATTCCTTCACCCATTCTTCTTAGTCCTAAAGGAGGCACATACAACAAGCACCCAGAAACTCACCTTCACACTCATCACAGAGGTGAAAAGGTCCCAGGCATAGTGGAGAATTCAGGTCAGAGTGAATCTAATATATAAAAAAGATGGTACAGTGGCGAAAGTCTGACATAAGGAAATAAAGACATAGGGAACTAATTAACGACAAATGTTCTAATCAAAGTATACAGAAAATTAAGTAAAGAAAGTAGTGGAGCTGGTGTCATTTGTTGTCTGTGACATTAACAAAGAAAATATCAATAATTGAATATGAATATCAATTTATGGCTAAATAAATTATGAGACAGAACAGAATAGAAATGTAACTAATTATTGTCAATTCTTGATAAATTACACACATCCATTAGCAATTTTATTTGTTGTAACTGTGTTGCTTACATCATACCAATGTAGGTCCCATTCTATGTTTTTAATTGTAACAGTAGCAAATTCAAATATTCTTTAAACTTTTTCACACATTAACACTAAAAACCAACAGCCAGTATAGCCTAGTTTAGTTTATATTAATGTATAGTTTATATATAGTTGGCTTTTTTTGCATTTCTGTATGGTGCACATTGTCCATTTATGTAAAAAAATTGTATCCCCCCCCTCAAAAAAAAAAAATATTAGACATTGTGAGCCCCCTGGTGGCCATGAGGGCTTGGAGCAGCTGCTTAGTTCGCCTATGTCTTGGATTGGCTCTGATAAATAGGGCTGTAGCATTGGGCTGTACAGCATTGATCCCTAATGAATGTAACAAGTAAGTGAAACTCTGAATAAAGTCCTTAAAAAGTCTGCTTTTTAAAATACAGGAATAACTGTGTTGCCATGACGTTTGTCTAAGTAGGATGAGGTAAATAAACTTTTCTTAAAAAAACACACATCAATACAATACAGCGCTCTGGACAATGTTGGACAGGACACATGAAAGAAAGCTTAACAGAATGAATTGTCCTAAAACATTTAGCACTCTATCACTTCTTGTCTTTTTTTTGCTTTACAAGAGGATTTTTTAACATCCAGAGGCAAAACAGGCTCACAAATTGAATATTGGGGTTGTTGAAACCATTTGCCTTTGTTTTCATTGATTTGGATGAATGAAACTAATGAAAATGCAGTTAACAGATTTAAAACAAAACAACAATGAATCTTCCTCAAAATTAGCTAACAAAAGCATTCTTATGGGCGGCGTGGTGGCGTAGTGGTTAGCATGGTTGCCTCACAACAAGAAGGTCCTGGGTTCGAATCCCGGGTACAGTGTCTTTCTGTGTGGAGTTTGCATGTTCTTCTGGCGCTAGGGTGGGTTTCCTCCTGGTATTCTGGTTTCCTCCCACATTTCAAAAACATGTGCATTATTTTGATTGATGACTCTAAATTGCCCATAGGAGTGAGTGCGAGTGTGTGTGGCCCTGCGATGAACTGGCGAGCTGTCCAGGGTGTTCCCCCTGCATTTCGCCCTATGTGCGCTGGGATAGGCTCCAGCAGACACCCCGTGACTCTGGGTTCGGGAATAAGCGGGTATAGAAGATGAGCATTCTTATGACAGTATAACAAAAGCACTCATTGGAAAAGTCTGCCAGTGTGCAGCACATGATCAGACACTGATGTTTGGTTAAACTGCTTCTAAGCTTTGTTGTTTTGTAGACTTTTTATAGTGTTGAGTTCCCCAAGGCAACTGAAAGAGTTGCTATAGCCACAGTTTTATTTTTCCCTCGGCTAACGTTTGTGTCATTAGGTTGCTGTGCTGTTTCTATCTGTTACTGACCCTTCTGCCATTTTATTTTCCCTTTTAAAAAAAAAAAAAAATTTATAGTGAAAAAAAATATACATGTTATAGTAAAATTTGCAGAATGTTGCAAACAGCTCAGTCAAACGACAGGGGAGATGTGGTGATGCCGGAATAATTATTTGTTATAAAATCTTTTCCAAATTATACATTATGCATTATACCATAAGGATGTGATGAAAAATTTATTAGTTGACAACACAGATTTTATTTCTCTATTACCATGTGCAGTCACTTGCTTTGATGTGCATATTATAGAAACTTTAACTATGCTGTTAAATTAGAAAATGTAGATATATAACTTCATGTGTAGAGGTGTGTGAGACAAAAAACTCACTATTTAGATAATGCCTCCCATGTGTACACCCACTCTGTTTTCTATTATTGGTTTTTCATTTCACTTTTAAGTCTTCTATGCATTACTCACAATGTATTTTCCATGTTAACTTTGTAGCATACAATAACCTACAAATAATGCAAATAAAACTTGATATGTACTATGACTATCAATTGTTAATCTTGTCATTTTTTCTAATATTTTATTTCTAAAAACAATAACAAACAGAAACATCAGGCATTGATCTTTGATGAACTGGCGAGCTGTCCAGGGTGTTCCCCCTACATTTCGCCCTATGTGCGCTGGGATAGGCTCCAGCAGACACCCCGTGACACTGGGTTCGGGAATAAACGGGTATAGAAGATGAGCATTCTTATGACAGTATAACAAAAGCACTCATTGGAAAAGTCTGCCAGTGTGCAGCACATGATCAGACACTGATGTTTGGTTAAACTGCTTCTAAGCTTTGTTGTTTTGTAGACTTTTTATAGTGTTGAGTTCCCCAAGGCAATTCAAAGAGTTGCTATAGCCACAGTTTTATTTTTCGTTTGATTAATTCGTTTATGACCCCTACAGCCCCTATAAATTTAAGTTTATTTTACACATATCTTAAGCAAAATGTGAAACATCTTAATATATTTGATAATATAATTTTAATAGGTAAATGACCTTTTTTTTAAAAAAAACATTAAAAAAGTGACAAATAACGTTGATGATAAGGGAAGAGTAAAGCTTTTTTTTTAAAGGTGTATATAGTCCCCTTAGTGGATAGGATGCATCTGAGATGAGCAATCGCCGGCATTTACACATGTTGGCCATCAGACCCCGTGTTCGTGTTTCGAAAATAATATATAATATAAAAAATATTAGATTATATATTAATATATTATATTTTAGATCATTTTCAATATATTTTGTTTGTTAATCAATTTATGCGTGGTTTAAGTGATTCGTGAATCAAACTTGCAGGTTTTTAAAATTATTATTATTATAAAGTATTATTATTTTTAGTAGTTGTTATGTAGTAGTAGAATAAATTTAATAACTAACACTAAACAATTCTTGTTAAAAAACATATTTTAACATGCTGCCGCATTGTTGCTGAATAAAGAAAATTAGACTTAAGCGTAGCGTCTTCTGAACACGTACCATGCCGCCGTTATTATCCAAGACGGCTCAGAGACACCTGCTTCTTGGCCCTAATTGGCCTTTTCATCTTTGTGCCATCCCACCAGATATAGATTCGTAGCTCTAATTCGATGGTTCATCTGTCCATTTCCCATATCTTTCCTGCATTGGGTAACGGCTCCGTGCTATCTCGCATACTATTTAGTACGAAAGTATGCGTTAGAATATTGTAAGTATATACGTAAATAGGCGTAGCTGGACTGGTCCTATTCAGTGGGAGGGTCTTAAGAGACACATTAATCTGTAATTGGTTGCTATTTTGAAAAAGGCGGGGCATTCATCACCGGCCTTAAAAAACTATTGGACAAGTAGAGGATGCGTTTGGGCTGCTTTGATGTCTCCGGCTTCCCCTCGCTTCTTGTCTCGTTTTATTCTCAGTGTGACTGAGTGTGCGGCTTTTCACCTGACACTGCTGTAATGGGAAAAGCCGCAATTGCAGTATTCCTATTATAAGCTGAAGATTTATAAAAAACGTATTACTTGACCCTTGGCTTTATTTTCGTCGTTGGGACTTGGAGCTCGGAGGTGAGCAGTGCGCTTTTTTCTTTTTCTGGGTGGGCTATATCTGATTTCAGTGCTTTAGCCACTTGCTAACGCTCCTCGGTTTGTCCAAATGCGGCAGTATATATAGAGCTGCAGAGAGGCGACCGTTACCACACCACTGCGCCCTGGGTTTTAAAAGAAGTCTTTGTATTAACACCCTATCATAAACGAAAATCTAATTATTGTGTTGGTTTGATATGGTTATTAATACTGAATGCACTCTAGAATAGGCGCGTCGGTGGGGTCTTGTGTCTAAATAAGCTGTTAAATAATGAGCATCACGACTGTTCAGCGGTTGGTACAAAATAAATTTTCCTGTATTGTTAGGCTTATTCCTAGTGTATAATGGGAACATTAATATTATTAACAGTGTGTGTGTGTGTGTGTGTGTGTGTGTGTAACCGGCGTGTCTGTTCAGTTATTCATCTCACACAGACCAGAGCTCGAGGTGTGGTTCCTCTGTTAGGACGCAGGCTATTGTGATGTATGTGTTCATGCGTTATAATGGGTTATAAGGGGGCATTATGTAAAAAGCTAGTAAAGGTTAACAAAATTAGCGTGTGTTTCAATGTGAATAAAATGAATAGTCTTTCCACCTGGGTAGTGAGCGTTTACACGCTGTTATAGGCTGTTATTACACTGCGTTATTCAGCCTCCTATAAGGTGTCCCACCCACCTTAACTTCTCCATCTCTTCTTTCAGATTCTGCACTGACCTCTGCGTAAACTTCGCCTGTGTGTGTGTGGGAGGGGGGGTGTCTGCGTTGGTGGGCTTAGAAAGTGTTGCCATGGAGACGAATCGTGGCCTTAGATAAACTCGTCATCGTGCTAGGTTATTTTTTAATCTGCTGGATGGCCATTAGATATTTAGCTGTATATACTGATATAAAGTAAATAAAAACTTGATTAATAAGACAAGAAAGATAGAATAGCCTCCGGGTGTCTGGTAATGCACATAGTTTGTAATAAAACTATTACAACAGTAATTATGTATAAGGGCCTGATTTATCACACATTCATCATCTGCCTCACAAAAAGATAACAGTGTACCACTGATAGATGGCCCAAACCAATGGCTATGTCCAAAATTTAATCCTAATGCACCAATTTTCCCCATGACACTCCATGTCAATTAAGAGGCCCCAACACTGTTCCAGTATGACAATGTCCATGTACGCAAAGCCTTTGAGCTGCATGAGGACATGGTGACCATGCATGAGGACAGGTTTGAATAACTAAAGTGTTTCTGTACAGAAGTCTGATCATCACCTTTCCCCCATGGCATGAGTTTGTGACCTTACTAATACTATCAGCTCCATAGGAGAAATCACCAAAGACATACTTCATAATCTACTACGAAACCTTTTACACATGTGTTGAAGTTATCATTAAAATAAATGAGGAATAGGTTGTTCAAAATGTTTATTTTTAAAGAAGAAACTTAGAAAGTTACTTTCTCTAGTAATTAGTTGCTTTTCATAAAGATGTAACCTACTTAGTAACTAAAAACTAGTAACTATAACTGATTCACAAAGTAATATGTTGGCACTGCTAATCTGTCTGTGTGGCCAATCTTAACTTCACCAACATTTCCAGCTTTGTGTTGGAGTAGCCCTGATCAGTCTAAACAACAAGAAGCGAAATATGGTTAAAATAAGTTAAAAAGTCTAGAAAAACATCTTTGTGCAAGGAGAACAAACTCCTTCAAAGTCACCAAAGATTTTATAACAGTTTTAGATACCTGGGTGTTCATAGCACCTGTATGGTCCTGCTATTTTAACACTCTGCTTAGGAAGGCTTAGCAGCATCTTCATTATTTGCTCTTAAGGATTCTGATGATCTACTACACCTTCACTACTTCTTCTTCTCCTTTTGGCTGCTCCCATTTAGGGGTCGCCACAGCGAATCACTTGTCTCCACCTAGCCCTATTCATTATATCCTTCTCACTCACACCTACTAACTTCATGTCTTCATTTATCGCATACTGCACCTTCACTACTACACCTACACCTTCACGTTATTTTAAGAACATGGTGAATAAGTGGGTATAGAGGATGAATAAATGAATTATTGGAGTAAGAATAAATCAGGATTATAATGTCCTAATATTCCTTCATTCATCTTCCATGGGCACTTATTTCCTAATTCAGGGTCACGGGGTCTGCTGGAGCCTATCCCAGCACGGATAGGGCGAGAGGCAGGGGTACAACCTGGTCACTTCTACCCAGAGAACATGCACAGAAAGACCCCGTGCCCGGGATTCAAACACAGGACCTTCTTGTTGTGAGGCAACCACTACGCCACCGCACCACCCCTTGTCCTAATATTGTTGCTCTTATAGTTTTTTTTATGTTATTTACCATATTGTCAGTACCAAGCAAAACCCTTGGTTTGCCAGAGTTAAAGACTACTAAGCAATGACTCAAGACTACTAAACAATGACTGTAATCTGGAGAAAAGACTTCACCCCAGGCCTCTTTACCTAACATCCATGCCTGACCTCACTAATGCTCTTGTTGCTGAATGAGAAATCCCCACAGCACTGCTCTAAAATCTAGATGAAATCTTTTCCAGAAGAGTGGTGGTTCATATAACAGAAGAGAAGACTGAATTAAAAATGGGGAACTTTTGTGTATATCAGCAGTATAACAAATGTTAATTGTTGTTAAATCCTCCTTTACAAATCATTTAATTTTGACCTTCAATTAAAAGCTAATTACCCATTTACAATGAAAAAAAAAACAAGTTTGAAATAACTTTTTCTCTTGCATTGTTATTGACAACTGTAACAGGCAATGTAGCTCTTAGAGAGGACAGAGATAGAGTCTTGTGTAGCCAGACGTTCAGGCTGAAGGCAGGGGTCTTTGACCTTGGCCGATTGAATGCTAGGGCCTGCCCAAGAGGACATATGACTGACAGGTAAAGCAATAATGAGCAAATGGGCTGAAAAGCATATGATAAAATGTAAATAAATCAAATCCCTGGGTTATAATATCATTTTTTCATCAAGGTCTAGTGTACAATCAGATACAAAAGCATTAATTCAAAAACTTATTTAAAAAATTGAATATATACATCACAAAATAGACTGTTACTAACTGTGCTTAATGCACATTGCAAACTCTTTTGAATATGCTGCAAGCATGTTGCCTTTGTATGTTGTTCAGTTGTTAAGGAAATTATCTTTGTAGTTTTAGAGAAAGGGGATTCTGTACATTTTGCTGTTGCCAGTTTTATTAAGAAATTAAAAAAATGCAACAATATTAACTGATCATGACAGTAAAATATCACATTTTAAGTCAATCTACTGCAGTATTTCCTGTCACTCAGTAAAAAATGGTTTATACCCAGGCATGAATAAAAATACCTTCATATACAATGAAACCGGTCTCATGGAAAAATATTTGATCATACAACCTAGCACAAGTAATTGATATAAGAATGGCATAAATAAATATAAAAAGGACATGTTCACTTAAGTGACCTACTTTGCAGCGTGCAGCACTTTGTAAAGACTTCTCTGCTTCTTGCTGCATCATCTGCCTTGTCATTTCACATCACCATCACTTTTTTGTATGTTCCCTTAACATTCTTACACATACACACATGCACACACACATTTACAGTGAATATTTAACACACACATCCAAACCTACCAAAAAGCCATCACTTTTAAGCAATGCTTCAGCATAATGCACATCACAATTTTTTCCTATATCTCCTTTAATCTGTCTTTTTGCAGAATCCTTCTTTAACCTTTTTTATGCCTGTATGATGCCACTATTGATTCTATTGATTTGCTAATCAAACCATTGAATTTGATTTAATTGTTTAACTTTTTAAATATGAAGCAAAACAGATGTCACGTCTGAGTAAAAGTTAAGGGATCTGTACTTAAAGGGGAACAGGGGTATTGCTTACAGCCGTTGACTTGCACATGTGAGAGGGTTTTTTCTGTATACAATTGGGGTGGCACAATGGGATTAGCATTGTCGCCTCAAAGAGTGAAGGTCCTGTGTTTGATTTCCGGGCAGGGGCCTTTCTATGTTAAGGTTTACGCCGGATACGATGCTGGATTATACATGTCAAAACACACATGTTAGGTAAACACGGTTATCACGGTCACCTCACAGTGAGAAGCGGTCATACTGTGCAGAGTTTGCAT
>JAOTQW010000036.1:11976658-11987394 GCA_026260075.1 Sisor rabdophorus | reverse complement strand
TATATATATACATATATTGAACTGCAGTGTATTAAGTGATAGAATATAATGTATCATGACCCATGTATCATGATATGTATTGTATGGTGGGGCTTTTGCCAGAAACTCTAGTTTCTGTAGTATGCCCACTAGTTTTGTTTAAAGGCATTGTTTTATCGTGTATTTTATGGCTGTTCTGAATTACTAAGATCTTAAAACACTTTCAAAAGCTTCACTATGTAGTGCATGTGTATTGTAGAAGTTAGTTAGCCAATATTATAAAACTCTAGCTGCCGTGTTTGTACTGATTCAGTTCATGCATGTTGCTTGGGCCTATTTATCTATACCGTTTGCTGATGCAATCTGTTCTATATACCACAATTAAACATCATGATATGAACATTTTAAATTATTTGGCCTTTTAAGCAAAAATCGTCCGTAAATGTTTCATGGCAGTTATATATTTTGCATGCTGAAATATCAACCTGTTCTTTGTTCCGCTTAGTGGAGAGGATTGTGGGCTTGGACCAGGTAGCACCTGGAGGTCTGTCAGACAGCGGTGGGCCGGTGACGTTTGGAGCAGCTGGACTAAAAACAAAGAAGGGAATGTTCCGTACTGTTGGACAACTCTACAAAGAGTCACTGACCAAACTGATGGCCACACTCCGCAACACAAATCCAAACTTTCTGCGCTGCATCATCCCAAACCATGAGAAAAGGGTGAGAGAGAGAGAGACCTTTCTGAGATGTAATTATGAATAATCCAAAATGATTCATTATAAACATGGACAGTTTATACAAAGATTATTTAATTTTTAAACTTTACAAAAATGTGAGATTTTATAATTTCTTTTCAGTAAGCACTTACTGATTATTGTGTTGTTGATTCATTATAGTAGTAACCCATTTACAATGACATTTACCAGCACATAATTCAAAAACAATAATTCACATTTAAACATTCATTCATTCATTTTCCATACCCGCTTATTCCCGAACCCGGTGTCACAGGGGTGTGCTGAAGCCTATCACAGCACACATAGGGCAAAGGTCAGGGGTACACCCTGGACAGGTCGCTAATCCATCACAGGGCCACACACACACACAATCACATGCACTCACACACACTCCTATGAGCAATTTAGAATCATAAATCAACCTGATGCACGTTTTTGGACTGTGGGAGGAAACCGGAGTACCCGGAGGAAACCCACGGGTACAACATGCAAATTCAACACAGAAAGAACCAAAATCCCGTGCCCAGGACTCAAACCCAGGACCTCCTTGTAGTGAGGCGACCGTACTAACCAGGGCAGGTGGTCAATAGATGTCAAAATTTAATTGGCCTGACCTTTTTAATGTAGAATTACACAATTACTAAAATAAAATAAAAATATCAAGAAAATTTATTTGTACACAATTTTAGTTTTTAATTGTGTCAGCACTGTATATAACAGCAAAACCAGAGGAAAGGATTTATAAAGCTTTCAGCCCAAAGTAAGACAAAAGATGGCTATCCTGTCTTTTTAGGTTATCCAGTCTTTCAGTAATAAGCGTCAGAGGAAAAAAGTGACTGCTAAGGAACAACAAATATTAATTACAAAAGATAATACATTTGGAAATGTTTTTGTAATGTGGTAATATTAATTCTGCTTTAAATTGGTCAAGCAATGCTTTTATGAATAATTTTTTTTAGAAATACACTTGTGGTTTATTTCTTAAATATTATACCTGTTTAATTTTAAATCTACATCCACCTTTTTGTAGGCAGGGAAACTCTCCCCTTATCTGGTTCTGGATCAGCTTAGATGTAATGGAGTGCTGGAGGGAATCAGGATCTGCAGACAAGGCTTCCCCAACCGTATCCCCTTTCAGGAGTTTAGACAAAGGTCTGTGTGTGTTTCTCTGCTTGACTGTGTAAGCACTGGCCCAGCCACCTATGTTCTTCTCCTAAAAAGCAGAAATGCTTTTTATGCTCTTGTTCTCTCTCATAACACAAAAATGTACATAATATAAGTGTTATGCGAGTGGGCATTTTTTGTGAGTATAATACTCAAGAAAACACTTCATTATTACATCCTGTGCTGCTGTCCTGTTAGGTATGAGATTCTGACTCCAAATGCTATACCTCGCACATTTATGGATGGAAAACAGGCATCTGAGCTTATGGTGAGTTCCAAAATATAAATATTTAAACTGTAGATTTGCTCAACATATAGAAATAGTGTTTTTGTGTTGTACAGTTGTTATTAAGGCACAAAGGGTTCTGTAACCGTGTTTAGATCAAGGCTCTGGAGCTGGATGGGAATTTGTTCCGGGTCGGGCAAAGCAAAGTGTTTTTTCGAGCTGGAGTACTGGCACATCTAGAGGAGGAGCGAGATCTGAAAATCACAGACACCATCATCCGATTTCAAAGTGCTGCACGAGGATACCTTGCTAGAAGGTATGTGCGTGGGTTTGTTTTTTTATTTATTAGTAAACAAAAAAAGGAAGCATTAAAATCATCGTATCATGACAATATTCATAAGAGTAAAAAGTCTTTAAAGATCTTTATTTTTTTGTTAGAGCTTTCCAGAAGAAGCAACAGCAGCTAAGTGCACTGCGAGTGATGCAGAGAAACTGTGCTGCCTACCTAAAACTGCGCAACTGGCAGTGGTGGAGGCTCTTCACCAAGGTAATAAACAGCACAGCTGCTCCACTTCAATGTTTCTTGATCACTGCCTCATAGTGTATTTGTATTGCAGAGTCAAAAAGAAATAGGATAATATTTAATTCTTTGTTGGCCAATTGTTTAAATAAAAGGCTTTGTTACAAAGGCATTTAATTTTTACCTGTACAGGTGAAGCCACTGCTGCAGGTGACTCGACAGGATGAGGAAATTCAAGCTCGAGAGGCACAACTTCAGAGAGCCAAAGATAACCTGAACAAAGTAGAGCATGACTACGTAGAACTAGAAAGAAAACACCAACAGGTACACCCATTACTCCTGTTTCACTCCTCTGTCGCCCAGTTGCTGCAGTGATAGCTTGAATTAGGCTAAATTAGAACCGTGTTTAGGGTCAGGTTACTTATTTACAGACGTGGGTAGAATAGTCAAAAATGTACTTTAGTACTACCTATAAAAATAATGACTCAGAGTATTCTTGTTCAGACTACTCAAGTAGTGAGTTACAAGTTACTTTGGATCTAATTAATTATAGAAAAAAATTCAAAATGCAAATTAAATACCAACAATTCACTACATAAAATAAAAGAATTATGTTCCAATATTTTCTAGTAAATTATGATTGTGTTACTATTGTATCAGAATTCTCATAACAATGAATTTTAAAGCACTTTTGTACGTTGCTCTGGATAAGAGCGTCTGCTAAATTCTGTAAATGTAATGTAAATGATGAGGTGTAAAAGTCCATACAAGTGGAAAAATGTATTGTAAAGTCATGGGTCCAATAATTTGGTAAATTTGTCTACCTCTTTGGTCTTTGTTTTTTGAAACATAATTTTGATTATATGTGAGTTTCACAACATATTCATAGTGTGTAGCAAAGTTGAAATTATCATGTTTAAAAATTAACCTGAGTAAAATTCCTTCTCTTTAAAAGTACAAGTAAATGAATGTAAATGTCTTAATGGTCACAAAGTCTTTTAATGTTTAAATATTAATAATTAATTTTTAATTTTATTTTTATTTGTAACAGGGTTTCAATTGCTTCAATGAGAACCACAAAATATTCTAGAAATATAACTATAAGGCTGCTATATTGAGAAACAAAGGATAAAATCATAATTTTTTTGTTGCTTTTTGGTTATTCTGGTGCATTGTTGTTGGCTAATTTGTGTTTAGATGTAAATTTATAAATGTAAAATTCAGTAAACTGAACAAGGATTTTTTCTTTTTTTGCGTTTTAGTGCTTTATTTCTTTTTATTGTCTTGCCCTGTGTGTGCATGGGCGTTTGAATTGTGTGCCTGTTGTTGTTTGTTTTCTGGTACATAAGCAGCTCCTAATCCATGTCACAGGAATTTCAGTGTACTCATGATCTTCTTAAAAAATGAGAAACTTGCCTTGACAGTAGGCAGGTTTTTATGTGGGTTTTGACTATGCATAAAATACTTTATTCTGGTTCAATTTAACAGTTTTTGTAAAACTTTTTTGTATTTTATTTTCATCAATCTTTCTATCTATCTATTCATCTATCCAAGTTGTTGGAAGAGAAGTCAGTTCTCACAGATCAGCTTCAGGCAGAGGCAGAGTTATTTGCTGAGGCTGAGGAGATGAGAGCACGACTAGCCAGTCGTAAGCAAGAGCTGGAGGAGGTACTGGGGGAACTTGAGGGGCGATTGGAGGAAGAGGAGGAGAGGGGTGCACAGTTAGCCAATGAGAAAAAACGAATGCAGCAACATGTACAGGTGTGTGAACTGCAGTGTAAAGAAAGCATTGTTAAGAATGCAAGCCTAAATTAATGCTTTGTGCCTTCTAGGATTTAGAAGAGCAGTTGGAGGAGGAAGAAGGGTCTAGGCAGCGACTCCTTTTGGAAAAAGTTACTTTAGAAACCAAAGTGAAAAGTTTAGAGACTGAGATCATGACTGCAGGAGAGCAGAGAGATCGACTAAACAAGGTCTTTGTTTTAAAATTATACATCTTATGTATATGATATATCTCTTTTTACTGTTCTATATAAGTTAAACATAATTTCTGTACAAATTAATTGAGTTGGCGTTATTAGAGTTATTGTTTTTATTAGAGTAAGTGGGCCAATTTCTCTACACTTTTGTAAGTATTTTGCTGCAAAAACAAACATGGACCTCATAAAAATTTTTTTAAAATTAATGTGTTTTATGTATTTTACAGTTTGTAATTTGTTGGTGTTATAATATCTAATTTTGTAATAATAAAAAAAATAGACATTCCAAAACTATAGTAAACTACTCTCATATTGGTGCTTATTATGTTCTTGATGTACTAAATAGTGATGGATTCCATAGTGCTCTCTTTCCTCTTTCCTTTCTCTCTTAGGAAAAAAAGCAGCTGGATGAAAGGCTAAATGAGGTGGCTGACCAGCTGACTGAGGAGGAGGAGAAAGTGAAGAGTCTCAACAAGCTTAAAAACAAGCAGGAAGCTGTTATCGCTGATCTGGAAGGTAATATTCATTGTTTTTAAATGTCTCTTCAACACACACACATGATTTAGCACACTACTCACACACCTTTCTTAGAGCGTCTGAAGAGAGAAGAGCAGGGTCGTCTTGAGCAGGAAAAATGGAAGAGGCGCATGGAGGGCGAGGCTGCTGAAGCCCAGGAGCAGTTGTCTGAAATGGGTCTGATTTTAACAGATCTAAGAGGCAGCCTTGCCAGCAGAGAGAAAGATATAACTACACTACAGACACGGTACCCATATTATACACTAAGGTTACATAAACTTGGATGTGCTCATCATCCCCAATCATTTTGTTTGTTTGATTGTGGGTGCATTAGGTTGGAAGAGGAGAGTGCTCGACGTGCAGAGGCTCAACGGGCTCTGAGGGAGGCGACGTCTCAAGTGTCTGAACTAAAGGAGGAGGTAGACAACGAACGAGGTATGAGAGAGAGGGCTGAGAAGCAGAGGCGGGATCTTAGCGAAGAGTTGGAGGCACTGAGGACAGAGCTGGAGGACACATTGGACACCACTGCGGCCCAGCAAGAGCTTAGGTATGGAACATGTTTGGGCTGGTGTTGGTGTTGGAGTTAGCACTAATTATTTTGTTTTGCTAAATTATGTTATGTAGCAAAAACAGCCCAAATTGATAGTTTGTTTTTGTTTTTTTAATCCAATAGTTTTATGAAGATATTAAAAAGGTACATTATTGAGAAAAACTAAATTATAACATTGTATGCAGACATTCTAATATAGTCTTTCATTGTTTTTTTATTCATTCCAAATTCTTGACTTACAAATAAAATAAAACTGAATTTAATTTAATATTGCATAAAGAAAATTTTCCATAATAACCCATAACAAAAATGCACAATGGGTGGCACAATGGGTGGCGCAGTGGTTAGCATGGTCACCTCACAACAAGAAGGTCCTGGGTTCGAATCCCGTGTACGGGGTCTTTCTGTGCGGAGTTTGCATGTTCTCCCCTCGCTCCTCCGGGTACTCCCACTGTCCAAAAACATGTGCATTAGGTTGACTGGTGACTTAAAATTGCCCATAGAAGTGAATGTGAGTGAGTGTGGTTGTGTGTGTGGCCCTTTGATGGACTGGCGATCTGTCCAGGGTGTTTACCCCCCTGCCTCTCGCCCTATGTCTGCTGAAATAGGCTCCAGCAGAGCCCCGTGACCCCCATAAATGAATGAATATATGAATGAAAAATGCACAATTAGTATAGACTTGTGGAAGAGGTGCTGGTTTGAAAAGAGATGCATCAAGGTAACACAAGATAACAATTGATTGACCAGAAAACAGCAGCCAGCTTATCAAAAATATAAATAATAGATCCATTCATCTTCTATGCATGTTTTTTTTTTAACTTGAGGTCACAAAGGCCTGCTGGAGCCTATCCCAGTGCACATAGGGTGATAGGCAGGGGTAAATCCTGGATAGGTTGCCAGTCCATCGCAGGACCACACATAAACAAACAACCACACATACTCTCACTCACTTCCACGGGCAATTTAAAATGACAAATCAACGTTTCAATGTTATTGGACTGTGGAAGGGAACTGGAGTACCCATGCAAAATCTGCACAGAATAACCCTTCTCCTGAGAATTGAACCCAGGACCTTCTTATTATAAGGCGACCATGCCACCGCACCGCCTTAATAAAAATGAAATGTGAAATGTATTTATGCACTTGTTTTGTGTTTAGGTCTAGGCGTGAGGCTGAGTTGGGGGAACTTCAGAGGCTAGTTGAAGAGGATACACGGCGACATGAAGCCCAACTTTCAGAGATGCGGGTTAAACACAGTGCGTCCATTGACACCCTACAGGAGCAGTTGGACAATGTCAAGCGGGTGAGTTTTATTGGACTAATTCATTTTTATGCACATATTCTTATGTTTGTGAGGCCTACTGTAACTGTGCTTTGTGTCATCAGTCACGTCAATCCCTGGAAAAGGCAAAGGCTGTACTGGAGGAGGAGCGCGGAAACCTAATAGCCGAGCTAAAGACCCTGCAGGGGGGCAAGATGGAAAGTGAGAGGGCAAGGAAGAGAGCAGAGGGACAGCTGCAGGAGCTTGCAGCTCGTCTGGCTCAGGCTGAGAGAGAGAGGGAAGACAGGGAAGACAAACTCCACAAACTGCAGGTATAGAAAAGACAAATTGAACTAGTGATGCAGTTATGAGCACTGAATTAAAATAGCCCTTAACCCCTAGTTGCTCAGCTATATAAAAGAGATAAATGTAAGTCGCTCTGGATAAGGGTGTCTGCCAAATGCTGTAAATTTAAATGCAAATAAATAATAATAGCATACAAATGTAAAGGTAAACATGTATATCTTTTTATCTGGTTATTTCAGCTGGAGATAGACTCTCTGTCCAGCTCTCTGTGTGCATCTGACTCTAAATCACATCGCTTAAGCAAAGAGGTCAGCAGTCTGGAGAGTCAGCTACATGATGCTCAGGTAAAGTGCACTTAGTAATATTGGTGTTGTCTGCCTTAATATGTCTGTAAAGTCTTTTTAACTGCCTTTCTGAATCTATAATATTATTGCAACAGGACTGTGCAAAATAAGCATGCACATTTGTGTTTTGCAGGAGTTGTTGCAAGATGAGACGCGCCAGAAGCTGGCACTTGGATCCCGTGTGCGAGCTCTGGAGGATGAAAAAGCAGTTCTAACAGAAAGGGTGGAGGAGGAGGAAGGGAAAACCAGAGAACTTGCACGCCAGATCCAAACTTATATTCAACAGGTCAGTGGTAAAAAGAGTAGTTAAAATTTCCATGTAAGTTTTGTTATTTATAATAATTATAATAATACAATACAATAATGCAAGTTAAATGTACTCACAGCAAGAAGGTTCCGGGTTTGATTCCCGGGCAAGGGGTCTTTCTGTGTTTGCATGTTTTCCCAGCGCTTACGCTCAAGCTAAGGTTCCACTGTTTATTTATACTTATACTATATTTAAGTAAATATATAATCATATATGGGCAGCACGGTGATGTAGTGTTTAGCACTGTCGGCTTACAACAGGGATCCAGGGTTTTTCATGTACATTAGGTTGATTAGTGATTCTAAATTGCCCATGGGAATGTGTGTGTGTGTGTGTGTGCGCTCCCTGGTAATGGACTAGCTATCTGTCCAGGGTGTACCCTTCCTGCATTTCACCCTTAGAGAGCTGGGATAGGCTTTAGCAGAACCTGGTGACCCTGAATTAGTGAATAAGGGGTTAGAAAATGAATAAATACTCAGATATTACTCAAAAAAGTAGTTACTTAATATCCACCTCTCCAACAGGTGCATGTTTACCTATGCTGATTTTTAGTTGCTGCATATACCTGTGTTTTTAAAATTCTTTCCCTTCTTCTGCTCAGCTTGCAGAGCTAAAGAGGCAATCAGAAGAAGTAAATGCAACAGTGGAATTAGGAGAGGAGAGCAGGAGAAAACTACAGAGGGAGCTAGAAAGCGCCATGCAAAGGGAGAAAGCAAAAGACGAGGAGAGGGATCGAGTGGAGCGCCAGAAGGAGCGTTTGAGAGAGGAAATAGATGACGTGACCATTGCTTTGCAGAGAGAGAGACAAAACTGCACTGCCCTGGAGAAGAGACAGAAGAAGTTTGATCAGGTAGGATCTGAATTAATTGATTAATGGCTAAACTGATGAATAACTACATTACAAACAAGCTGCTGTTATAAATGAACTAAATTTGAATATTAAATAAATCTTGTATTTCTATAGTGCCTGGCTGAGGAGAAAGCAGTAAGTGCACGATTGGCTGAAGAGCGAGACCGAGCAGAAGCTGAAAGCCGGGAGAAAGAGACCCGCTTCTTAGCTTTGTCACGAGCTTTACAGGAAGCGTCAGAGCAACGCGATGAGCTTGAAAGGACTAATAAGCAGCTTCGCCTCGACATGGAGCAGCTTGTAAATGCTCAGGATGATGTGGGCAAGAACGTAAGGCTTACACTTATAATGCTTGAAAATAGTATTACCAACAAAGTTTATTTAAAAATAGCACACCTTATAAAATGCAAGAAAGTTAAATTCTGCTGCTTTAGAATTATTCTTATTTACTGTTGATATTTTCTTCTGCTGTCTGTGTTTTAGGTGCATGAACTGGAGCGTTCTCGGCATGCTCTAGAGGTGGAGGCGCAATCATTGAGAGAACAGACCCAGGAGCTAGAGGAAGAACTGTCAGAGGCAGAAAATTCACGTCTTCGTCTAGAGGTCACATTGCAGGCGCTCCGAGCTCAGTTCGAGCGTGAGATCAGCGCCAAAGAAGAAAAAGGAGAGGAGAAGAGACGGGCCCTCAACAAACAGGTGTCCTGCTGTAAAAGAGTCACTATTGTAATGCAGTGGATTAAATGGTTAATTATTATGACTTATTATTGCAGTTACCTGTGCTAAAGTGCTGGATTTTTGGTTTTTGAAATATATACCATGACACAAAGTTAACTTTTAAACTTGTACACTGTTTAATGATGTTACACATTTTCATGAAATGTAGATTTTGGATCCACCGTAGGCATAACTGTTCTATGCAATAGTGATAACTTACTGATAACTGTCTGCCATTCACTCTTTCTCTATGTAGGTGCGTGAATTAGAAACTCTGCTAGAAGAAGAAAAGAGTCAAAGAGCTCAAGCACTGTCCATCAAGAAGCAGATGGAGGCAGAGCTTCAAGAAGCAGAGGCTCAGGTGGAGGCCGCCAGTAGGGGCAAGGAGGAGGCTCTTAGACAGATGAAACGTCTCCAGGTATGTGTCTTTTACAGCAACAATTTCAAGACCATGTTAAACAAATGAATCTGTCAGGATGTCTTTTTTTTATTAAAATAGCAAATGGTCCTAATGTGTTGTGTTTGCCTAGACTCAAATGAAGGAGGTGATACGAGAGTTGGATGAGACCAAACTAGCTCGGGATGAAATTATTGTCCAATCAAAAGACAGTGAGAAGCGCCTACAGACTCTAGAGACGGAGTTGTTGCAGCTTACAGAGGTTCATTACACATCTTAATGTTTGTATGTTCAAATATGAGCTTTAGCTTTAACTTCAGATGACTAAGTGCAAGGTCATAAAAAGGTAGTGCACTTTGTCTCCTAGGAGCTAGCTGTGTCTGACAGGTTAAGGAGACAGGCTCAGCAAGAGCGTGATGAGCTGTCTGAGGAGATTCTCAACACCACTAGTGGAAAGTAAGTCATAACTTTCCATGACCACGTCTCGACTTTTCGTAAAGTTTTGTAATTATATGAATTGGTTTCCATTTGTGAGTAATATTGTTTTAATATTCTTGCTTTTTTTTCTAGGACTGCTCTATGCGATGAGAAAAGGCGTCTAGAAATGAGAATCAGTCAGCTGGAGGAAGATTTGGAAGAGGAGCAGAGCAATGCTGAGCTTATTGCTGAGAGGCACAGGAAGACCACCCTGCAGGTATAAATTTCAGATTTATGGCATTATAAACTATAATAAACAGTGGTACTAAGCATAAATATGGATAGCAATTATATCTTTTGTCTAAATTATTAACAATTTCCCCCCCAATGAATAAAATGAATGTGAAATCTTCTTTCTTGCATCTTCTTTACCCGCTTTTTCCCGAATCCGGGGTCACGGGGGTCTGCTGGAGCC
>JAOTQW010000036.1:11912015-11924474 GCA_026260075.1 Sisor rabdophorus | reverse complement strand
GTGTGTGTGTGTGTGGCCCTGCGATAGACTGGCAACCTGTCCAGGGTGTATCCCCCTGCCCCATGTGCGCTGGAATAGGCTCCAGAAGACCCCCCTGACCCCGGAAAGTTCGGGAATAAGCGGGTATAGAAGATAAATGAACATAAAATGTAGCAGACGAATAAGATCTTTCAGGCTGGGATTGTGATGAAGCCATGACAAGGTAACAACCTCGCATACCTAGTATAAGCACACTTAACACTCCTAACAACAGAGGAAATTGGACAATGAGTAATGAACTTACTTTAGAGAATACAGAAAGCATCACTGAATAAAAACAAAAGAGACAAAAAAACAACTCCATAGTATGGTAATAAGAGTTTAACTAAACCTTTATCTATTAACCTGAATAAAATAAAGGTTTTGTTAATTTTTCTCATTTATTAAAAACATAAAAACATTTAGATAACATAAAAACATAGAACATTTAAATAAGAGTAGGCCTTACATATTAGACATTCAATATCTGAGATTTGCTAACTGGTTGATTTTATCTTTCTGGACAAAGCCTATTAAATAATAAATTAACAATTTACAAATTGTCTTATTTCATATCTCTTGCTTTTATATGTCTATTGGAAGAAGTAGCTCAGTGGTTAGGGTGTTGGACTGATAGCACATTGATTGTTGGTTTAATTCCCAGTACCACCAAATTACCATTGCTGGGCTCCTGAGCAAGGCCCCTAACCTACCAACTGCTCAGTTGAATAAGATAAATAAACTTAAGTTTTTCTATACGAGATTTAGGAACAAAGTGACAGACAGAGAGGACAAAAATAAAACACTAATACTTGATAATACAGTTATCAGCTGTTCTCACCTCTTGTAAATCCGTGACCTTCTGCTGAAGTTCCACTCTCATGGTGTATTCCTCCTCCCATCTTAAAAAGATCACACACAGCTGAACCCCAACAAGTCCAACAATTATAACAAACACAAAATCAGTGTGCCAACTGGTGCCTGTAACATAGCTTCCCTGATGGGGCAAATGTTTCGTGAAGAATTAGCCTAACAACGTCAACAATATTGACTGCTGTGTCCGTACAGTTTATGATGACTTGAGAGGTTGTTTACACACTTCCACTGATTGTTTACACCACCTGGAAAGAATTCACAAGACTAAGATGCAGTAGAGTAGAACAGCTTTCAATCTCTCTTTCTCTGTCTATCTCTGACATTTTCTTACGCAAGCTCTATTTAAATGCAGCACAATGCAGTTTTCACCTCTGCTTATTAAAGCGTCCGCTGTAAACTGCAAGCGTAAGCTGTGAACAGCAACATCAAACATTAAAAGCAATTGTAAAGTGCCAACATACAATTATTTGGAGAATGCTGATAAAAGAGAAAGTGTATTTGTGTGTGTGTGTGTGTAAAGAAAGAGGAAGAGAGAAAGGACAAGGAACATGTGCACTTTGTCAGTGCCAGAATGTGAACTGCAATGCAGATGCAATATGGAGAACTGGGCATGGAGAAATGGGCAAGAGGACAGGAAATAAAAAAGATGGGCTAATTTAAAGTAAACTATTAACCCTGTGATGAAGGCATATTAAGCAGTTATTTTAAAACAAAGATGCAAAGATACATACAAGGAAGCATATTATACATTTGGATGTCTTTATGTTCCCTAAATCATGATTCAGGGGAGAGATAGTGAGCTGAATGACTCTTTTAAATAAATATGGATATTGTATAAATGCAGAAAAAAATGGCACAAGCCAGAGCCAATCAGACATGCCAGGAAGCACGTTTAACTGCGGCAACATGACATAATTTTATAAAATAAAAGGCAGCTGCTTTAAACCACATTATAGTCTCACATATCAGATTATTTTCATTTGACTGATAAAATTCTTACATTTTCTCTATATTCTTTTATGCCAAAATCATTTAGTATGGCTTACAACAGGCAAACAATATGTTATATTGCAACTATGTTTCTGGACATGGTAAGTGTGATCTGCCTTGCAACAATAACAGCTGACGTGACAATCATAATAGCTTATGATTGTTGAAATAAGCTTAATAAAATAAATCATTAAAATACTTTTTAAAATCATATAGCTGAAACATGTGATTGAGTGTTATTTGAAACTATATTTGAAATTTTATGCTGTGCACTCATTTTTATATGGCACTTGTGTCCAGGTGCCAGGGTGAGTTACTCTTTAATGCACATTTCACAGCAACTATTGCAATAATTTCAGTGCTAACAGCTGCAAGTATCCGTAAACAACTATGGTGTGCTTTAAATGTGGAATGTAGCACCAAATGAATCATTTATAAAAGGCGGTTTTCACAAAGACTGGCAAGACACGACAAGTTCTCTCTCCACACACATCTCCACACAAAAACGTTCTACATCACATTGAATAAATGATCGGTAAGGTTGTTCACACTGGTTTCCATAACCATTTTACTAAACAAGGAAACTTTAAACGTAGAAAGTTTAGACAAATCGATTTTTACTCAGCACCAAGAGTATGGACAGCACCCGCCTCAGCCTCAATCTGCCAGTACTGGTCGAGAAATTATTGTTAGTCCTATAAATCCATTTACTATCTAGTGATACTAAACATATACTCCACTTATCTGGGCAATGAAGCTGACCTACAGCTGGTCTGTGCTTTCTGCTGAGCTCTGGACAGTGTTGCTCTGCAGTGTTTATTGACCCGGGAGGGGCAAATAATAAGCATAACTTATAAACAGACTGTTTCTTCAGAGGACATTACAAACCCAGTTGATATTGTTTTGCATTCAGATAAACATTAGCAACCAATAAACTTGACAAACCTGCGCTTGTATTCGTCCCTCTCACGTTTAACTTTGGCCAGCACGTTATAAAGGGCTCTGATTTCCGGTGTGATGGTGTCGATTTGCACACCGACTCCGTCTGGATGTACCCATGACACTCCAGGGCTGGTGATCGCCCGCGGTTCCGAGCTTGCGGGCCACTTTTTGCTGGGGTTATACGACCAGATAGTGCCCGGCAGAAAGCGGTTAGGCGGATTAGGGCCGGTTCTGGCTGCGGCAGCATTTAGATTTGCTGCATTGTTGGAGTTGTTGGTGTTTGCCGCTGCGGCACTGCTGGGAAAACATGAGCTGACGGCCGAGTTGGCGCTTGAATCAGGACATGGAGCCTTAGTCTTGTCATTAGGCTCGAGTTTAAGCACGGTCGTAAGAGACGGTGTGAATAGAGAAGTCGGCCTCTTGGCGAAATTGTTAGTGTGTTGGGTTTGCAAGGGAATCTGCCCGACAAAGCCGGTCTGTACACCAGTTTCTTTGCTCTCCGCGCAGGCCAACTCGTTACTTTCCAGCACCTGCTGTAGCTGCTTTTCCAGAATTTTGTTTCGCCTCTCCAGCTCATGCACTTTAGCCAAAAAGCAGCGGAAACGCAGGTTGAGGGTCTTGAGAACGCTAATGTTGGAGCCCAGGTCATTGCGTAAGGCCATGGCAGCAGGGGGAGGCGGCACGGCCCGGTGCAGAGAAGGACCGATTGGGAGATAGACTAATCCGCTTTGGGGTACGCCATCCGCTATCAGCCCGGACTGTTCGCCAGGGTGGAGAATGGAAGCGTGTGAAGCCGAAAGAAAAGCCTCAGGAAAAACAGCGGAGGGGGAATCCGGATGGCTAAGCATTTCTGAGCCTTGCAAATGCGGATGAGCAGTAGACAAGATCTGGCCCACCAACGGGTTCATACTATATGGAAAACTGAAGCGCTGCAGATCTGGCATGAACCGCGGCTGTTTAGGACCTAATAGGGCAAAAGCGTGCGATTTATCGACTAATAACACTTAAACTACTATCACCAAATGCACAGGTGAATCGTTAGAACATAAGAAATAAGCGCTTGTTAAATGGAAGACGACAAATAAACAAGCACAGTGATAGAAAATAACGACTAAAAACAGGATTAGAGCCGCGATGCACCAATAAATATTACAAAGTAAGTTGTTTCATAAAAACACAAGAAAGGATAAGCAACAAATAGCAGTAAAGAGGATACGTCGGCACGTCCTACGCCTTCGCAACTAGCGTTGAAAATCTTCCGAGCGCTACTGCAGGGAATTAAGTGACCGGGTTACCGTAATACACATAAATAAAGCACAGCTTTTTAAAATAATAATAAATTAGTTTTTTTTAATGAATAAACTTAAAGCTTACTTTTATTACCTTAAATATAATGGAGGATTATCTAACGAAATAAACGTTTAGCTTTAGCTAAATTTCCAATCAATTCCCTGTAAAATGCGTAAATACGGTAACGAAGAGTCCGACGTACTTATGGATTGCAAACGCTTTGACTTATTTTTGTGCAGTTTACGTATGGAGAAAGAAAATACTTGATTGAAATGCAACAAATTTTGTTTACTTACATATTTAAATGAATTAACCAAAGACCAAATAAATCATCCATGTATGAAAACTAGAGTATTTAAAGGAATTGATCATAGTTTGTATTAGTATTTCACATTTAGCTAATCTTTAACAATAAGAATTAGGAAACGTCAACGCTATCACCTACTACCAGCTGACCATCTTGTTTATGGTATAGCTGTGGAGGAGGGAAAAAGTTAAGGATCATTTTATTTAGCAATGGCTTGATCATTCAAGTCAACTATAACTTGAAATTGTACATCATACAAAAGACAAAGATGTTCTAATTATATTGTATAGCCTAAATTCCAAAGAAAGTTGACCATTTACATTTTATTTAGCTGTAAGAACATATAACCAAGTTAATTCAAATCAGGTAACAATTACCTATAAAAAAGGTCGTCTTAGAGGCAGAGTCGCTCAGAAGTAAAGACGGGCAGAGGCATGCCAATCTGTACAAGCGTGCATTTAAACACATTCCTTAATGTCAAATTGCAAAGGCTTTGTAAATACCCACAATGCCCATCCAGAAGGGGGAGAAAGGCAAAAGGCTCTAAATGCCTGTGGTCTTCAGGCACGAGACTTGTTACTTTAGAAACTACTACCATCTGTAGATGTCAACGATAGCTTTAAATAGGCAAAATGAAAGCCATATCTGAACATGGTCCAGAAAGGTATTGTGTGCCAAGGCTCATGAAAATTGGACCAAATTGAACTCATTCTATAGTAAGACAAGTAGTCTTCCATTGTTGGAAAACCCATCACTAAAATTATATGCTTACTAAAATACCACAAGAGTCAGCAGCTCTCTCACAGAGGACTTTTATTTCATTACATGTTTAGCAGACTAATGTCGTTTAAATATTTCTTTTGAACCTCACAAACAGAACAGGGCTTTTCCATATAAAAAAAAAAAGAATTGTACATGTTAAAGCATGGGACTTCAAGCTGTTTCTAAGGTGGCCTTTACTCCTTGGTAGCCATGAAGGCCATCAGGTCACAGACACGGTTACTGTAGCCAAACTCATTGTCATACCTGGAAGAAAATTACTTTAGCCCAATGTTCAAAATATTTAAAATAAATCTTTAAGAAAAAATAGTAATGCATACCATGTCACCAGCTTAACAAAGTGATCGTTCAAGGCAATTCCAGCACCGGCATCAAAGATAGAGGAGTGAGAATCACCATTAAAGTCTGTAGACACAACCTGCAAGAGAGCAAGTAAGGAGATGATATGAAAAAGCATTTGATTTGGATTGAACTCGACAATATATAAAATTAACTAAAACCAAAAAGAGTTTGGCATGCTGACCCACTGTATGAAAAATTACAAGACTAGCCAAGCATGTACATGCCCAATAAGGCTAACAAAAGAATTTGGTGTGCATAGGGTGAGCAACTTGCTTTATAATGCACTAGCAATTCCACAAAGTCATTAAGCCATCTTAATAGCTCTATGCGCACATTAAGGGGCTGCTAAGCAGCAAAGTCTGTGGTGTTGGGTACACTTGAGCAGACTCAAGTTTAATTGGGTAGTTATGGTGCACCAACCTGGTGTTCCGTATAACCCAGAATACCCTTCATGGGGCCATCAGCTGCAGCCTTAACCACTTTCTTGATGTCCTCATATTTGGCCTGCAAAGAGGAATCAATTGAAATGTTTACTATGAAAATTCAGACTTAAATGTCACAGTATAAGCTAAAGAGGATGTATAAAGAACATGACACAAGTTCAATTTTAAATCATGTCACCATACTTACAGGCTTCTCCAAACGGACAGTCAAGTCAACCACTGACACGTTGGGAGTTGGGACACGGAAAGCCATGCCAGTCAGCTTGCTGGAAGAGATCAAAAACCAAGTCCTCTAAAGACTAAATTTTGAGCAGAGCAAACATGAAACCAAGCAGCGGTATACAAAAAAAAAAAAAAAAAAAAAAGAGACCGTTTGATTTGAAAACAATACATTAGCTCCAATTTGCAACACGATCAAGACAATTTTAAAGTTTTAATTTTAAAATTTAAATACATTATAAAATTTGGTGAAACCAACCCGTTCAGCTCAGGAATTACTTTTCCTACAGCTTTGGCAGCTCCAGTAGAGGCAGGAATGATATTCTGGCTGGCACCACGGCCATCTCTCCACAGTTTTCCAGAAGGACCATCAACAGTCTTTTGGGTGGCAGTAATTGCATGGACAGTGCTCTACAGGGGAGACAAAGTCAAGGCAAAATTGTGGAACTGCTGTTCTGAGTAGCAGAATTACTTAAACAATGAAGAGTTGAAATTACCATAAGACCCTCAATGATGACAAAGTTATCATGGATAACTTTGGCCAGAGGAGCTAGACAATTGGTAGTGCAAGAAGCATTGCTGTGGAGAGAAAAAAAAATGCCATACAAGTTAGTGTTGCAGCATCTAAAACCCTACTAGGGTACAAAAGTTGCATTCCCCCTACTGGCTATAGCTGTATCCTTACCTGACTACTTTAAGGGAGTTATCATATTTCTCATGGTTAACACCCATGACAAACATTGGGGCATCAGCACTGGGGGCAGAGATGATCACTCTTTTGGCACCTCCTTTCAAGTGAGCCTGAGGACAAATGCAACCACAACCACAGTACATGAATTATCCAAGACAGTTATTTAAGTGTGTGTGTGTGTGTGTGTGTGTATATATATATATACACATGCATGCCATCAATAAATTTGCAATTACTCACAGAGGCTTTTTCAATAGTGGTGAAAACACCAGTGGATTCCACAACATAGGTGGCACCAGCATCACCCCACTTGATGTTAGTTGGATCTCTCCTAAACAAATGTGTTGCAAATTGAGATATTTTTTACCCACCCCCCCACAAGACTGGGCACAAAAGGAGCCAACTCACTCGCTGAAAACGGTGATTGCATGTCCATCAATGATCAGCTTGCCACCCTCAGCTTTGACCTCTCCCTTAAACCTTCCATGTGTGGAGTCATACTTAAACATGTATACCTGTCCAAGTAAAAACAGGAAAACAAATCAGGAAAACAAATCAAGGATTACAGACACCTCCAAAAGAAAACAAACTCACCATGTAATCCAGATCAATAAAAGGGTCATTGATGGCCACAACCTCCACCTTTTTAGAGTGGAAGGCAGCACGAGTTACAAGACGCCCAATACGGCCAAATCTGTAATTAAGCATAAGAGTTTCACTTGTACAATAACTATGCAGAGCAAATTTGCTTTATTGCAAAGTAAATAGTCAGGCAGATGTTATTGTGCAGCACAAAAGCATAAGAGTTTGACTAGAAGAGAATCTTAAGAGTTCACCTGGAGAGAAACTATAAAAACTCATTACGAGCCAAATCTTAAAACAGAGCAATTAGTGTATTGAATTTACTCTGTTTAAATTTTTTTCTACCTTTTTACTAAATAAGGCTTACAAGCAGCCCCTTTGATCAAAATCAAACAGCTGCAGTTGAATTTCTCAAAAGAAAATATTTACTGCAGAACAGAAAGTAACAAGCTTTTAAGACTGCAATATGCTGCAGGTCAGAGTTGCTGTGATCTGGGTTTAATGCCATCCTCAACCACACTTCACGCTTAACTTCCAAGATAAAAGTTTCAAAAAGTCCAAGTTTTAAACAAACCATACATTACAGCAAACCACTAGATGGCAGAAACCTTCCATAAACATCTTCACAATGCAGCCAGGCAATCACACTAGTTGCCCCCCCATATACACAGTACATTAGTATGGCAAAAAGACAAAGCAATAAACAACTTGACTAATAGTTAACATTTTAGTTTTATGAGAACAGCACCCATGCCGTTCAATTGCACATCCAGCTCTGGGTGCAATAAAAATCTACCAACTGACAGTCAATACAACCTGACTTTCAACATTTGAACACTATTAGAATAAGCCTCTAATAAACCATTTCTTTTTAAAACCCCTAAGTCAGACGCAACAAGGTTGCAAAAGTTGGAAACGATGTTCTCCAGATTACAGTCCTTTTCTATAGTAGCAGTGGGAAGAAACTTCATTGGTAGTAAATTTAAAGCATTGTGAATGTCGCTCTGGATAAGAGTGTCTGCTAAATGATGTAAATGTAAAAACATGCTGCCCAGCTAGTTAGTTAAAGTTTAACCCAATTGCATATACAAGCAGCACACAAAGCATCAAAAATGGAATCAAATCTACAGGATTCACTTTGGCAAGCCTGTTTAACACAGGTTTATAGCACGCAAACAACGTCCCAAAATATTCAGCTGCCCGGTTGGTCAGACTTTGCAGCAGGAGTATGCAGTCATGACCTTTAAGTCATGTAGAAGGCTCACATTTCCTCAATCATCTCTCATATGTGCCACATTCAGAGCAGAACAGCTGCTCCCTCAGACAATCCAGTCATATGCCTGTCGAGTAAATCCACACGTTCAACAGGGAACATCTTATCGGGGAGGGTACATGAAGATTGCAAAAGGTAAACTGAATCATCTAAAAAGGGGTCATGTACTGTGATAAGCTTTGCCATTACTGACATCACACTGACGACATAAGGCAAATGAAACAGAAAAAAGCAAATGCAATAGGTTAACTCATGCCTCGAGAAGCTATCAAAGCAGGTCCAATAGGTCAGTTTCTGGAACTGGGAGTACAAAAAAAGTGCTACAGTGTTAATTTAAGTAGGGAATGTTTGTGATAAGGCACAGGAGCTGCTCTTTAGACTTTAGGGATGCCAGATTGGTACAAAACCCATCTTCTAAATTAATAAACCAGCCTAAAAAAAACATTCCAATAATTAAAAATAAATTGAAAAATAAAAGTTGTATACAGACTGTAAAAAGCTATCATAGGGAATTTTATTTAACCCAAAAGCAGAGAAAGGCATTTAAAACGTTTTGTTTTCTGATTAAAGCTAATTGCAGGACAGGGTCTTACCCGTTGATGCCGACTTTAACCATGTTGTCTGCTTTGGTCTTGTCCTCTGAATGAAACAGACACATTTAATAAACTTCAACAGGCTGTTAATCGATGGTAAAACGATACCAGAATTTTAAACTTTTATCTTACGAAAACAAGTTAAAGTTTACACGTTAAAACGTGTAAGCAGCATTCAGCTAAATTCATGCTCACTGCTTAACAGCGATATATCGAAATAAATTTTTCAGAAGGTTCAGAAGTTTGAGTTTAAAGAGAAGCACAAAAAAAATAAAACCTACAATACAATTACATTAATTTTATCTTAAAGCAAAGGGAACCACTAAAGTACAAAAAGGCCGTTAGTCTTTAAAAGGTAGCTATTAGACAACTTCAAAGGTGTGCAGTTAAGGTTTAAAGCATTTAAGGCTTAATACTAAACGGGTGGGACGACCAGTTACCGTCTGTGAGAGGCCTCTGTCTGTCTCTGCACTGGTGTGAGTGAGGAGAAACGCGCAACCTTCCAGGTTTTATTTCTGGCGCGGTGAAATTAGCTCCGCCTACTGAGTTCAACGCCTCCGATCGCCCCGCCCATTCATAATGTCAAGGTCACGCGGTGGACCAGAAATATGGGAGATATGCTGCAAAAATGCTGGGAGATAACGAGAGGAGCATTTACATTATATTTAACATAAACGACAACACAACGTGTTTATTAAATCGAAATTAATGCGCATACATACATACATACATACATACATACATACATGCACACCTGTAATGCAACAGGTTAGATGTAAGCTAAAGTCAGTGTTAAATGTGGGCTGCAGGAAAGAAAGCAATCAAATTATACTTTGACCCTAAGAATAAAGTGTTAATTTTTTCCCTCACCACACCACTGAAATCTATTTAAATACCAGAGTACTTGTATATAGTGTGTTTGGGCAGAAATATAATCAGACCCTGATTTAATTCCCTCAGCAGTTTTTTGCAGATTTAAAATCACATCTAGGATGCATGTAAATTACAATAATTATGATTAATATCATTTCAATAATGTCAATAAAACTTTTATTATGATAAATATAGGCCGTTCAAAATTGTTATACAATAGAATAATGTAGGTCTATTTACTTTCAGTCCAGCATGCTGGAATATATTTATTGACTTTCTTTAACAATGAGTTATTGTTTTTTGTTTGTGCTTAAAAGGACATAACTCGGACTAGTCACATCAGCTCAGACCTGAGATAGAGCAATTTGAAGAGAGCTTGCTTGTCTAACTTTGACCTTCTCACAAGCCTCAGACAGACACTGAAAGAGAGCTGGAGCAGGGGATCAAATCACTCTTTTCTAAAGTGGATGACATTTACCAGAAAGACCATGACCCTTCACTTTTAATCAGCCAACCCTCCTTCACTTGCATGTCTCCATCCCTGGTCACGACTCAGAGGTTGTACATGAAGGATCATGCTTTGGTCTATGAGAGATGTGCCTGGGTAAGCCTCCAGTAAGCACATATTTTTCCATTTTTCTCATTCTCATGTATAAGGTTTTAAAAGAATCTACAAAAATGGTAACTGTTTTTGTTTCACATTTTAGAATGTGTTACCTAAAGCTGTTATGCTTACTGTACATATTGGTGCTGACAAGGCATCTACTGTAAACCTTCTGCCGTTTGGTTTTATTCAGTGATATAAGGTCAAAGATCATGAAAAGGTCACCGTCAGCATGCATGGTGTGTTAAATAAGAGACTAGGTAGTAAGGTCTAGTTTACACCTAACCTAATTCCACTAGTCATGAAGCCAACTCATTTGAACTCATTCAGGGAATCATATGCAGTTTAGATAGAAAGAATTGAATTTAGGACAACTTAACAAAAAACCTAAGGTTGGTTTTTACATCACATTTTAATAGAATAAACATGAAACATACAGTAAGACTTTTTGTCTTTTTTTAATCTTCTTAATAAACAAAAATAAACATTGAAAATGTGAGCAAAAACTGCTGTTCATTCATTAAATTAGCTACCTTACTGAGACAGCTCTATATTCATAAAATGTCTAAGCAAACACATTATTCCAGAGTTGCAAGGATGAATTAAATTAAATTTTTATTCAAAGTTATATGTGCATTCGTATATCTACATTGTAGAAATGTTCATGTATGGTAAAGCACTTATTTCACTCAAGTTTTAGCGCCATGTTTTACACAACTAGTTTTAATATAGATTAGCTATAAAGAAAAAAAAAATCAATAACCCTGAGTTTGCACATTCAGGACATATGGATTTTATTTAGCATTATAGCTCCAGCATTTGAGAAATAATTGTAAAGATTATATGTAAATAAATATCACTCACGCGACTTATAGAGATGTTTTTTTTTTTGTTTTTTTTTTGTTTATGTTAATGTTCATTTCAAGTTCTGTTTCCCCCTATCCCTCTTCTATGCGGAATATGCTGGAGCAGGTCCATGCTGAGGCTAAAAATAATCAAATACTCAAAGGCCAACCCCACACCCTTTATATCTAGTTATCTTCTCCAGTGGAGTGTTTGTGACTAGGCACCTTGGTCACTGACAACTAGAGCATGTTGACGTGCATGCAATAAATTTAATCCTCTTACTGCATATGTCCATCAGGATAATAAGAATTCACCCCAATTTCTACTTTACAAGCAAGTTCTTTTTCTTGGGTGTTATGATATAATCAAGACTAGATTATAGATTATAATCAAGACTAGACCGGCGTAGCCTATGTATTTAAGTGCGTTACAGATTAACTGTAACATTTAAGGCCTTGTGTTAGTTATCTATAATATGCGAACAGCTTAGCTCAGAGTTCAGTGGTAAAGTGTACCAAGAGCAGACCAGACAAGAGCAGCTTCGAAATTGTGCCCCCTTATGGTAACAGAAGCTGCATTAAAGATTCTATTAATGCAAAATATCTTGATTAAAAAACAAATGTTTATATTACAAAAAGGGTAAACAGTGATCTGATTTGTTGAGCTTTTTTATGATGATGCAGCATTTTTTAAATGCATGTGCTTTATTTAACATATTGAATTAATTAAATGTATTTATTAATTTATTTGGCCCTGCGATGGATTGGCGACCTGTCCAGGGTGTAACCCC
>JAOTQW010000036.1:11896055-11910078 GCA_026260075.1 Sisor rabdophorus | reverse complement strand
AGGACCTTCTTGTTGTGAGGCGACGGTGCTAACCACTGCGCCACCACGCCGCCCCTTTAAATATAATATATATGAGAATATAAGAATGCAAGAATATGTATATTTTAATAACAGATCCATTTTCAGCCAGTTTCCATTTCGCATTATCTCACTTTAGTCTGACAAACGTATCATAAAACGCAGACACGCCTGAGGTAAGGACAGGCGACCTGACATGCCAGAATGTTTAATGCAGTTACTGCAATAAAACAGGACTGAGCCTGAATGACATTTAGTACTAAATGTTAACAATTCAACAGAAATAAATATATTCATAATCTCTAAGCCTACACAAATATGGAAAGTAAGAAGCATTATTGGCAAGAGATGAAAAAATCTTTCTGATGTGGCATCCAATGAGAAACACAGAGCTTGTCTGTATATCAGCACCAAAAATATGTGCACCATGAAATACATCACTGATGCAATTAATATGGAATGAAAAGCTCATTATGGAATGATGCGGTCTACATTCCAGTCTTTTGGGACTGAAGGCTAAAACCTGAAAAATTTCCCATCTTTTCCCTTACAGTTTGTATGGAATGGAAGCATTCACAGCTATTCTGTTGTATGTTTATTAGTAGAATAAATATAAGGCAGAGTTAAATGTGATTAAATACATGTGCACACATTTTCACACATAGATTAAGGCAGAGTAGCATGAAGCAGATCTAGTGACATTCTTTTTACTACAGAGTGGTCACAGACATAGCAAAGACACTGAAAATAAACTGTTATTAATTTGTCCAGTGGTGCTAACATAAAGAACAATATACTATACGCATTTAATCATTTTATTCATGCCAAATATGCACAAATGTTGAACTGTGTTAGTTTTGCTCATGCATTTCCTTCAAAACAGTATAAGATTACAGTTCGCACATAGTTCACCATATAACATAAATATGGCATAGAGTCCCATGATTCCTTATAGACTAATACAGTTTGTGTGTATTATCTAACAACATAAGCATATTTAATACTCCTCTCTACTACCATACAGACAGAATTAGTCACTAATGTTACGGCACTTTAAAAATAAAAAAAGAAAATGTTCAACACAGTATGATATAGTCAGTTCCTCTCCTCTATGTGATAATGTTCTCACAGATCATCTGTAAGAACATTATCACATAGAGGAGATGAACTGACTATAGTCACTATGGGGAACATCAACTTGACATTTAAAATCTCAAAAACTGATCTGTCCCTCTGTTTGTCTTTAGCAGCCGAGCCCGCTCATAGATCCGATTCGGTCTAGCTTCAGGCCAAAACAACCACGGTTCCAACCCCTCCGAGAACGGTCTGACAAAGCTCGCTTCTGATTAGCCAGAGCGCCCTTCAGGAGACGGACCCAGGAGTTTTCATTCTGCACAGGTACATCAATCCATTTGGGATTTTCAGCAACTTTTATGCCAGAATTAAAGATTTGTACGGGCTCTTCGGATTGGTCACTGGTGAGATTATCCAAGTCATCTAGACTCAAAAGGTTATTGTAACGCTCAAGAAACTGCTCGATTACCTTTAGCAGAAAACAGGAATAAAAGAGAATAAAAGCTTTTTGTCAAAATTAAAACGAGCAGATTATTAAGCAACAGCTTCTGAAAGGGCCATCTTTAATTTTGACAGTATGTTACTTTTCATTATACTCTATACTCTCATAGATGTAAATTTGCTTACCTGCACGGCCCGTTCGGGGTTGTGCAAGCTTCGGCTGTGGCTGGGTTGCAGTGGTGCCAGCAGGAGTAACGCTACCAGAATAGCAGAGCACAGCATCATGCAGACAGAAGAGCCTAAACACAGAGTATTAAAAACCTAAAAGAAAGCAAATACAATAAAATTATTTTAAAACGTTACAGCACCCAGTCATCTTAATAGACACAGAAATCTGAAATAAGACTTGATAAGAAATTATTTTTTATAAAAGTATGCTTAACTGCTTTAAATTGTTTCACTGAGCTTTTTAAAGTGTTATATTCGTCTGATTATGTCCTATTTTGTATGATTTAATTGTTTTAATAGTAACTAAGACTCACATAAAAATAACAAAGCAAAAATCAAAATAATACAGTGGGTACATAGAAACACTTGAAAGACCTGGTTGATATCTGGTAGCAGTGTCGAATTTCTAATTGTGAGCATTTTTAACAGACAAATATACAACTTTAAGAAAATACATATAGTTATACATACATTCATTGTATAGTTAATAGTTCTAGTTAGGGTAAAATTAAATATTCCAGAAGAGTTACTCACCAAAGACGGACTGACTATCTGCAACACTGTGGCTAAATGTTCAGTGAGAGCTTTGCTCCATCCTCACACTCTGTCTGACTCTCTTATTCTCTTCTCCCTCAATATTTGGCACCTGCTTTGAGCATCCTTTTTCTCCTCCTCCTTTGCTCTCGCTTTCTTACTTAGAACTTGATTTATAGCATGAGCTCTGTGTGTGTGAGTTGAAAAAGTGTGTCGATAGTGTCTGTATGAAGGTGTGTATTAAAACTGAACACTCCCCCCAAGCACACAAACCCACACACTATGTCATCAGCTTGTCATTCATTTGGCAGGTGACAGAATAGCTATAGAAAAGTTACTTGATGTCAGGTCGGTCCATTGGGTGGATGCAGCCTTCATTTAAAATAACACCCTGACCCTTATATATGAGCCCATGCTTAAATAAGCACACATTAAAACACACTAAGAGCTGGTGCGCCTTTTCCCACAAAATGATGTCACCCTTTTCCTTTTTTATTCCTTATTCGCCCATTGTTGCTTTTTAGCTTCCTTCTGTTTGCTGGGCTACGCTTTGGCTGCCTAACATAGCCCTTCCTGGTGCAGGGTTATGAATTTGAAACGAATGCCAGCACATCTTTTAATGCTTTTTTCCCCTCAAGTTATTTGTTAATTAAAGCATTTTTATTGGAATGCGAACTATTCAAAAACATAAGCATTTTTGTCAGGTTTATGTCAACAAAAAATTCAAACTCACTCTCTCTAGTGACAGAATAGTGTGTCAAGTAATAATGAAGGTAGAGATGTACACAAGTGGCCAGTTTCTGTGAGTGTTAAATTATAATTATTTTTCTTTTACTGGAACCCTTTGACTATTCTTTACTGTATATTCTCACTCTTTCCTGTTGTTCCTCTGTGTTTTTCTCACTAAGAGTAACAGTCTGCCAGTGCCATCTGCTTGCAGCTCCCCCTTGGCCTCCAAGAACACGGGGAGAGCCAACACTCATGCAGAGCAGGCAAACACTTGAGCATGCACGCACACACGCACACATACAGTAAAGGTGATGGCAACTTACACATTAACAAAGTATAATTTAGAATAATACATTAGAAATGTCAATATAACCACACAATCCTATTGGTGTTTGTGGATCCCCCTGACACACACTGTCATCCAAATCTCTGGCTTTGTGAAGCAGCTGGAGTTCACTGAATGTCTCGGCTGTTTAATCAGGTTGGTGTTTTTATGGTTGTGTGCCCTCTCACTCTTTCTACCTCTCTCTCTCTCACTTCTAGTGAAGAATAACTCTACAGACAGCTGCTGCCACTACTGGCCAACTGCACAAAGCTATTTTCATACCTACACTCTGCTGTCAGATATTACTACTCTCAACCCTATTATAAATGCTCTATTTTTCAAGAGAAAAGCTCAGCATTCCACAGGTCCTGCTTTTGCTGAGGACACGCAGTTAGCTTAATCACTTTAAAATGAGCTTGTAAAAAAACATGCATGCATGCATGCACATAAACACACGTTTTTCTTTTGTAGCTTGATGGCAGGGGTTGGATAGCAGAAAAGTGCCTATACGTTACATGAAACCATTATTTTTCATTACATTACACTACAGCAAGACCGCAGTAATATTTTTTTCAGTGTAGCGCTTTGTGTTGTCAATCAAGCAAAAGAAAGAGTAAAAGTAAAAGACAAAAGAGAAAAATGTGAGTGGGAGGAGTAGTGGGCGAACAGAGGGATGAGATGAAATGTAAAATATGAAGGGATAGCAAGAGGCTGCTGCAATGCATTCAGGCTTCATCTCAGAGCGAGAGAGGGCGAGCAGCATAGGTGAAATGTGTATAAATCTGCGTGTGTATTCTTGCACTCTGGGCAGGGGCATTAAAAAAAGTGGAAGGTGTCATGCACGGATGTATGTGTGGACAGGATCATACTGTGTTAGTGTGCAGGTGGAAGAGAGGACAAGAGATCGACTGAAGGGCAGGAAAGCACAAAGTTAAATATAATACTTTTTAGATGAATAAGGTTTGAGTTACAGGAAAAGAAAGAAGTGACAGAAAGAAAAAGGAGAGCTGAAGGGGCCTGCAGAGGTGGTGATCGTGTCTGGCCCAGCTGTGACACAACACTTAAAAATAATGACTTTATCTTTCAGACACAGACACAGTAAAGAAGTCATTTAGGCTTATAATCAGTTTCTATACCTACAAAACATCCTGTGTTTGATGGCACTACATGTTCCTGAAAGTTTTTCTGATAAAGGAATTTATTGAAAAAAAGTGTATTTTAGTGTTTTACACTCTTGAGCAGTTTTAAAATTTTTGTGTTTGTACAAACTATAAAAAGTATTCATTCATTTGTTTTCTAGGCCGTGTATTTCTTAATTTTGGTATTATTAAAGAACAAATTCCCTAGCTCTCTAAGGGTGAAAGGCCTGGACTGGTTGCAAGTCCATCACAGGGGCACACACACTCACACTCACTCCTATGGCGAATTTAGAATCATCAATCAACCTACATGTTTTTGAACTGTGGGAGGAAACCAGAGTACCCGGAGCCCACGCAAGTGCAGGAAGAACATGCAAACTCTCCAAAAGGAAGTGGTACACCCTGTACAAATCCAGTCCAGTCCAGAAGGGCCACACATAGACTAGCAACCAGACAGACTTGCACTTACTCCTATGGCCCAGTATAGCTATATTCATTCATTCATCTTCTTTACCCGCTTAATCCCGGATCTGGTGTCACTGGGTCTGCTCCAATCAACCAATCAACCTAATGCAACCAATCAAGTCACCAATCAACCTATAGCATATGTTTTTGGACTGGGGGGGGGAGTAGTATAGCTCTATGATAAGCTATAAAGATCAGCTGCACCAGTAAACAAGTTTCATAAAATCTATTGTATGTACAGTGTTTTTAAGAAGCAACTGCTGAAGTGCATGATTAAACATGGGGAAAAACATTCATTCATTTATCTTCTACACCCACTTATTCCCTAACTTGGGGTCACAGGGGCCTGCTGGAACCTATCCCATGCACATTGGGTGAATGGCAGAGAGCACCCTGGAGAGGTCCCCAGTCTATCACAGGGCCACACATAGACGGACAACCACATGCACTCGCTTCTATAGGAAATTTAAAATCGCCAATCAACCTAATGCACATGTTCTTGGACTGTGGAAGAAAAACCAGAGTACCCAGAGAAAACCCACCCAAGCACTGGGAAGAACACTAAATCTCTATTATACAACATAATGAAATATTTTAATTAAATGAGATTTTTGTCTTTTTGACAGCAAGTGATCCACCTCCACTATATTCAGTAAAGTATTTCATTAAAGAGCAATGAGGCCAATAAAGATCCTGCACGGTATGAATTCTTCAGTCTGCCTACACACACACCCCCCTACACACCTTTTCAATCATATTTGTATGCTGTAGATATTTGTAATTAACTACTCACAATAGGGCTCAATTGGAATGAAAGGAGGAAAATCCAAACTCTATTAGCCACAGGTCTGAACGTCTTTAGCACAAGGCACCATTATCTCCTCGCTGTGATTCCACAGCACTGTCATTAATTTTTTTTTCTTTTTGCCCACACTCTGAGCTTAGTTGGAACAATAAGCAATGATTAGCATGTTTTTTTTCCAGAAGAGAAATTTCGCCTCACACTAGAGACACCAAACATATCCATCGTGAGTGGATGACTGCTTTTGTTGCCATGGTGATTGTGGTGAATGGCGGGAAAATTAAGGCTTGTGGCTGGAGTTCACACGCTAATCGAACCCCTCACAAGTCAACGGAGTCAATAAATGTGCTGCGGTCAGATGTCAGCAGGGTTAATGCAAAATCAGCTACAAAACGTGGGTTACCATTCATACCAAAATGACAGTTGAAACAGAGCCACATTAGACCAGTTCTGACCCCATCAGACCTCACAATTTTCACGAAGAAATTTTTTTTTCCCTGTACTGGGCTTTATGGACTGTTGTTATCGGACATGCCACCTAACAAAGAGGTTGATATTAGTTAGATATTCACTCCCATTTAGGAGTTACTATCTCAACTTATTTGAAAGATTTTTCCAGGAGGCTTTTAAAAGGAAAGCTTAAGGTTATTTTAATAATTGTGGATTGCATATTAAAGAAATTATTGTCAGTGTCATAATAGCTGGCGTTTTTAGTGTGCCAGAGAACCTACAGCTAAAAGTAAAAAATGGGCCTGGCATTCCCTGCAATAGTATTTTTTTTGTTTTTTTGTTCACAAGCATTGAAAAAATCCTTAGGCAATTTGTGGGTGATCTTTCTTTAGTTGTAACTATTACAGATATCTGCTATAAATAATTGTGCACTAGAATAATTTTCCTAAAGGGCAAAATAGCAGGAAAAACAAGCAATAAAATGAATACCAAATAAGTGGACAGAACAATAAATCCATGGGTTTAATACACAATCAAGTGGTGTGATAGGTGGTCTCTTACATAAGTGGGAATCCAACACTATTGTTCTTGTTATAGAACGTAAGTGATGATGATGTCTTTACCAAAAACATATATGAATAATACTTGTTGTAGGGCATGGCAGGGCATCGCAGTGGCATAGTGGTTAGCACGGTCGGCTCACAGCAAGAAGGCCTAGGGTTCGATTACCAGTCAAGGGGTTCTCTGTGTGGAGTTTACTTCTGGTACTCCAGTTTCCTCCCACAGTCTGAAAATAAGTACACCAGGTTAATTGGATGTTCTAAATTGCCAATAGGTGTGTGCGTGTGGTTGTCGATATGAGGCTCTGCGGTGACCTGTCCAGAGTACCCCTGCCTTTCGCCCTATGTGCGCTGGGATAGGTTCCAGCAGAACACCGTGACCCAAGGGAATAAGTGGGTATGGAAGATAAATGAATGAAAACCTACACGTTGCTATGCTTTCTTAAAAAAACTTAAGAAGAGGTAGTCAAATTTACAGATTAACTTAGATTAGATTGAACATAACCATATTCACACCCTTAGTCGCTCTGAAGACACAGTGGTCAAATTTAATCAACACTAGCATTTGGAGATACTAGCTCATATCTGGGTAAAGTTAATCAGGGAACTGGTGATCCTTTTTGTAAATGTGAAAGCACTGTATGGTTCCCTCACTTATAGTTGGACAGTCTGCTAATTCAGAAAGCAGAGGCTTAGAACAGGCTGTGCACATTTTTCCCCACAACCAATAATTCTACCACAGTTCCATGATCAGTCTGAAGTACAGTAAATAGTGTTTAACACAGGGCTCACTAAAACTGTCCCACACTTTCTGGAAGAGCTTAGAAATGTAACCCTGTACTGGAGTCTACAATATGATCCTCTTCATGCAGGTATCAGAGTGTCTGTCTATATTTAAAATATATACTTACCATATAGCAGAAATCCACTATTATATTATTATATATTTTAATACATTAAACCAAATTTTTTATTACCCAGAGATACAATTCCATCAGAGTGTGCATTTGTGGTTTGGAATTTTTAGAAATATTCCAATATTGCCGTTTGAGGTATGTGATGGAGTATCGAGTCATTTGCTTAAGTACCTAAAATGCTTGTGGTTTGTTCAGTTATGCAACATTCACCAAGATTTATACTTGAATCTAGAATCACTAAATCAGGCCCAATCGCTTAATCCGAGGCCCTCACAGCACAGCTACAGTTGCTATAGTTTAATGTAAACTTTACAGGCATGCTTTTACATAATATATTTAGTAAAGTAAGGCAACACCTCGTTAGTAAACCAGTATTCTTCCAAGCTAACCAAGACATTTTATTCAAATATTGTTGTGTACAATATACTTTGCCTGTTTTGCAAGGAATACAAATAAAAGTCCAGGATATAGCATATAAAAGTCATGTTTTTTGTTTGGTTTTAATAAAAGCTTAATTTCATTGTCCAGGCTGCTGTTATGTCAGCAATTATTTTTATTTTTTAAATTTGTTTTTCCCCATCTTATTCTTCCTTTGTTTAACCAGGTTCCTCTGATTCTTTTTGTTTGTTTTCTTCTTAAGCAAGTCTCCCTTTGCTTTCTTAGTCACAGACCTATTTGTTGTGTCTTTGTCCACTTTGTCCACAAGGTTCTGGGGCTCAACTTGAGTCTTCCCTTTTTTGGATTCCCGTTTATCCATTTTTGCAAATTTCTTTTTAGGACCTTCATCCTTTATTTTTTCCCCCTTTTTCACTGCCATTTTCCTGGAAGAAGGGGTGTCACTTTTGCTGTTGCCAGTAGCTTTTAATTGTTTCTTGGTTTCCTTGACTTTTTCTTGTGTACCTTTGCCCGGTTTCTTAGACTCTGGTTTGGAGGTTTTCTCCTCTGATGTAGCAAGTGAATTTAGGTCGCTGGCTTGTTCGCTCTCCTCTGTAACACAAAATAATTTACATAAAAAAAAAAAAAATCAAAACCCATATTGAATTAAAAATGTATTATACATCCTTCTCCCTACTATTACCTGTGGGTGAAGTGGGAATGGTGTTGGAGAACTTCTTCAACTTTGCTACAAAGAAGCCATCCATGTTGTGAGAATGTGGGTAGAACCTCCGAGACAGCTTAAGTGAAGGATGAAAACGCCGCTCTCTAAATCTGTAAAGTAATTGATTTGTAACCAAAAAATTATTCGCTGTGATTTTTACAAAAACCATTAAGCATTTTGATTTGGACATAAGATATAGCTACAGTACCTGGTAAAGCCTTCTTTACCAAAGTCCAATCCTGTGGGAACCAGTTTTACATTTCTCTTCTTTAGAGCATAATCCACAACCCACTCGTTCTCTTCCACCTAAAAGGCACCACGTTTGTCACAGATGTTTTTCTATTTGTGTGCAACTTTAAAATTATACATTTTTTTAGCATGTCCTATAGTTTGGCATGTGCAACTAATTTGTGATATTGATCTGAAAAGAAGCTGTGGCAATAAGTACAAACTATTTTCTGCAAATTATTAATAACGAATGCACATGACATAGTAACCAATTATATAATATGTTCAAATGATGTACAATTAGCAAACTTTACCAATAATCATTAACATTACAGCCAATTACAGTACATAAATCTCACAGTTAATAGACCATGCAGCCAGAGTAGTTATAAATTAATTATAAGGCAATGGATTTCATTTTCAAGGCTTGTATAAGAAAACTGTAGAAAAATGATTACTTCATTCCAGAACTGTCATTACTGCCCGAAAGCAAACTAAGGGGAATAAAATAAAACAATGTCTTGCAGAACACTTATCTTCCCTTTTTTACTGTCTTGTGTATTAAAGGCTTACCGTAATGGAGCAGGTGCAGTAGACAAGATAGCCACCTGTCTGTGAGTCAGCATTGACCGAGTCAATGGCAGCCAGAATCAGTTCTTTCTGTAGATGAGCTGAGCGCAGAATATCTGAATTGTCCTAATAAACAAGGATAAATTATGCCAGAGAAATGAGAATAAAAAAATGCAGTGAAGCCACATACATGTCACACTTGTACACCTAACATACATGGTTTGGACTGTGAGGACACTGGAGTACCTGAAGCAAACCCCACAAAAACTCAAATTAGATAATTAGATAAATAATACCTTGCTAGTTTTCACAGCTGGATCTTTGGGGATAACTCCTGTACCTGAGCATGGAGCATCCAGCAGCACTCGGTCAAAACCTCCCATCACCTACCATTCACAAAATTTGGAGGAAATCACAACAAGCAACCTACTGTACTTGTACCATGGCATAAAAAATAAATTATTCTTGGGGGGGAAAAATATAAAATAATAATACAGGGAGTAAAGAAAGAAAAAGGGAAGCCATAATAGAAAGGAAGGAAAGAGCTCTTTTAAATTGTGGTAGCTGTACAAGTAGAGGAAGCAGACCTTGGGAAACTGTCGGCCATCGTAGTTACAGATGATAGTGTTAGTGACTCCCAGGCGATGGATGTTTCCCACAACACTTTTTAGCCTTTCAGCACTGGCATCATTAGCAACTATTACTCCTGTGTTTCTCATCAGCTGGGCTGGAAGACAAGTTGCACCATAAAATTGAGTGAAACGTTCAAAACCCAACTTGAAACTTCACATGCTTAATGGTTAGATAAAAACTAAAACGAAAAATGAAGAAATATGGATATTATTTTAAATATAGATACAATACAAATATTGATAAACCAATGCTGATTTGTTTTCACACATAACTAAATGGTAATGTAACTTTTATAATTGTTTAAATAAGTAATAAAATTGTAAAAATTATATCATATATAAATATATATAAAACCAAAAGTACTGTGTTAACCCAAGCATGATGAAGCTCAGTGTTCTTACCCATATAAGTGGTCTTTCCCCCAGGAGCAGAGCTCATGTCCAGAACAGACTCCCCCTCCTGGGGAGAAAGTGCCATTACAGGGAGCAGTGATGAAGCACCCTGCAGCATATAGTGGCCAGCTAGATACTCAGGAGTTGCACCTGCCCAAAAAAATATATATATATTTTGAAAAACCACCAAGATTTCTGCATCAATCACCTTTTACAATTTAAAAATATCCTAGTAATTAAACCTTAGAGCAAGTGATGTTCAATAACCAACCTATAGGAACTGAGGAATCAAATATGATCAGGCCCACTTTAGACCATTTTCCCAATGGATCCAGATTCACACCTCTATTGATCAGAGCCTGTGTGAAGAGAAAATTAGTTTATCTTCCACATACAATTTAGGCTGGAAATGTGTGTTACTTTGTGAATCCTCCACCTGAGCCAAGTCTCTTCTTCTGGTTTTAAGGGTATTTGTCCGAATGGTGACGGGTCTCTGAACTTCATTCGCCTCCAGAAAATCTATGAGCTAATAAGCAAACACAATCACACATCATTTGATTAAAACACTTATTTAAATTTTCCAAAAGTGAAGCTTAAAAACCACTTCATATTGCATAATGTGCTGTCAGTTCATATAGAGGTAGTGTGTTTGACCATCTACCCCTTCAGACTCTGACAGTAGATTTCTCTGTCCTGTTTGCATAGCCACCCATTAGAGACAATACATATGGGTGGTACTAAAACAGGAAGACAATTTTCATGATGTACATAATAAATGCACTACACCTACCATGTTTTTAAAGTGCTTGGAGCTATGCAAGCTGTTCAAAGTAGGTTGCATGGCCCATACATACATAAATACAGCATGACAGAGAACAGAGTACTCATTCTAGTTTTCCTGTGAATATTTATATTTTGATATTAAAACCCTAAAGAAATGATTCTCTGCTACAATGTAAAGTAGTGAATGTACAGCTTGTGTAAGTATTAATTTGCTGTCCCATAAGAAATAACCCCACACACAGCCATTAACGTCCAAACTCTTGGCAACAAAAGTAAGCACACCCCTAAGAGCAAATGATCAAACTCGGTCTAAGTAGCCATTTTCCCTCGCTGTTGTCATAAAACGTATTAGTCTTACAATGTGTGACTGGGGAGCAGGTGTGTTAAATATGTTGTTATTTCTCTTACTTTCTCATACTGTTCAATGAGGTTCAACATGGCACCTCATGGCAAAGAACTGTCTGAGGATCAAAAAAAAAATTGTTGCTCTATAGCAACAATGGCCTAGACTACAACAAGATTGCCAAGACCCTGAAACTAAGCTGCAGCACGGTGGCCAAGACCATACAGCAAACAGTACAGGTTGCACTCAGAACAAGCCTCACCATAGTCTACCAAAGAGGTTAAGTGCATGCCTCATATCTATATATCAGTCACACATCGCATCAAATTGTTCTGCATGGCTGTCATCCCAAAAAAAAAAGCTTCTTCTAAAGATGATGCACAAGAAAGCCAAACAGTTTGCTGAAGACAAGAAGGCTAAGGACAATGATTATTGGGACCATGTTCTGTGGTCCGATTAGACCGAGATAAACTTGTTCACTTTATTAAGGGAACCATGAATGCCAACATTTCCTGTAACATATTAAAACAGAGTTTTAAAGATGCTAAGGGTAAAGATGGTTGACGGCGGTGCTGAAAAATAATGGTGGCATTCTGACACCAATTTGGACCATGTCCTCTTAAAGGTGTACTCTGAGGTTTAGACATTAAAGGCTGTGTTGAGATTCTTTTTTGATAAGACAGCAAATTTACACTTTTATATATATATACACACACACACACACACACATATACATACACACACACACACACACACACACGCACCTCAGTGTGAGGAAACAGCTCTAGAAGTTTGCCCATGAGGAAGTCATTGTAGCTGTAGTAGGTGCAGAGGTCCGATTTTAGCAGTGAGAGGTACTCTGCTCGTTCTTTCCCTTCCTCTCTCTTCTCGCCGAAGTGAGACAGCACATCCACATTGTCTTTGATTCGCTGGTGGACGCTCTGCAAGTCCAGAGGCAAAAGGCCTAGACCGGGTACAAGAACAAAAGAGGAAACCAGTTAATGAGACTTTTTTTCTCTCTGGAACTAGAACCATCTTAATTGAGTTTAGACCATCTTACCCTCATTTTCTCTCTCCTTTGCACTAGGAAGTCTGAACCCATCTGCATGGTCAATATTTGCCTGCACTGTGTCCCTTTCCTCATCACCAGAGTCCTCCTCCTCTTCCATTTTTTCATTGTCGTCATCATCATCATCATCATCATCATCTCCACTGTCCAGTGCAATGTCTTCCTGCTGATTTTTTTGTTTCCTGGCTGCTCGTTCAATAGGTAGCAGCTGTGAAAACAACAAAGGGGAAATAACACTAACTATAAAAGTTTTGTTACTGCTTTTCTGCTTTAAATGCTTTTAGGCCTTATGACATTAGACCCTTTTACAAACCTCTCCCTCTTCATCACTGCCTGCATCATCCTTCTCCTGTTCTTCACCTTCACTGCCATCTTCCATTGTTCCATAGTCATCGACCATATCTTCATCTTCATACTCCTCTTCCTCCTCATTAAGTTTTTTTACCCCTTGCTTTTTAACCTCTACTTCATCACCATCTTCTTCCTCTTCTTCCCACTGGCTGTCACTGTCCTCATCCCCCTCCGAATGTTCCATTTTGCGCTTTCGTGCGGCTGGTGTCAGCCATTTGCTGTTGTCATCAGAAAATCCTAAAAGTGCGACAGGAACAAGAAACGATAATTTCAATCACTACTGAAAAGGGAGAAAATTGGCTGTGCAATTACATTTTAGTGATTTGTACCTTTCTTAGGCTGTTTTTCCTCAGTGCGAGCCACTGTGATCTGCGCTCTCTTCACAGCACTGCACACATTCAGCAAATCAATAAAGCAATCCGACAGTCCAACTAACAGCTACCAACAGACCACTTCATAGTGCAGGAAAAGACAAGAGGAACCTTACCGTTTTCGAGCTCTGCTAGACAGCTTTTTGGGCTCATCGTCTGCAACGATTTTAAACAAATAAAACACTTTTATGACTTTGTATTCAAACTAATAGTTACACAGTAAATAGGCTCCTGATTAGGATATGCATCGAACACAACAGTCCTAATTTCTGTAAAGTTATAGAAAGAACCTAATTACCATATAATCACTATGTAACAGAGACACATTTTCTTTTATACTGCTATTACAGACACCTTATGTGCCAATAGTTTGTGATCACGTGGCTATTAGATACATATGTGATTTCAAACTACAAATATGAAAGCACACATTTGTCTAGAATGGGATGGCCTAGTGGTTAAGGTGTTGGACTGATAACAGAAAGACCGGGGTTCGATTCCC
>JAOTQW010000036.1:11876161-11895038 GCA_026260075.1 Sisor rabdophorus | reverse complement strand
TTGAGCAAGGCCCTTAACCCCCAATTGCTCAGTTGTACGTCGCTCTGGATAAGAGTGTCTGCCAAAATGCTGTAAATGTAGAATGCTTATGTATGCTATAGAATTACATCATTCCTTCAATGGAACTAAGAACCCAGGACCTTATTGCTGTGAAGTGACCACTATGCTAATCAATACGCCACCATGCCACCCTCATTGAGCTTAATCAAATAGCAAAATAGAAATAAATCTGGGGTAAGATGTTGGAAATCAAAGGTATTTGTGATACTCAGGTGACCACAACATGCAGAACACATCTGGATGTACACAATTGTTATTCAGGCATACATGGTGCAAAAATTATAATTTGCGTATTTTGCTATTTTAATTTATGCTAGTTTTAGTAGTCTTCTCACATATTAAAGATAAATACTAAATCTCTAATATCCTGATGTCTGCATTGTTTCATTTAAATGGAATATCAAGTTTAAAACGGCTGTTCCTGTTTCAGCTTACAGGCTTTCCCCCCGCTTGTTTACTAAAGCCAGTTAGGCAAAGAAAGGTTTGGGCAGCGACAGCAGCCAATCTTATATTAGTTAAATAAAACATACATTCGGGGGGAAAAAATAGAAATTGTTAATTAAACATTTTATCTTTCTTTAGGGGTTTATCTGTTTTTTCTTGTAGAAAATCACCAGTATCATTTTCAGTTGCTATTGACAAAAAACAATATTAAATAACATCATAAATCTATACGCAATATTGACATGACATTCTGGTTTTTAAGGGTGAGAAGTGGATAAATAGTGCATGTGGGTGTTTTCTATATCTTTGTAAAGATTTGAACATTACTGTTTTTTTTTTAAATCCTACCATCCACTAAAATCTTAGCCAGCTCAGTCTCCGCTCCTTTCTGTTTCCTGGCTTTGCGTCCGGGTCCTCGCTTCACCTTGGTGGTGGGATCAAACTTCCTCCCCATGACTGATCCGCCACGGCTTTAAGCAAACAACTGCTGAGAAAAAGAAGACAGAATAAAGGTGAGCAACTGAGCATCAAGGTTAGGTGTGTGTCAAAGAGAACGGTGAAATCAACCCATTCATCATTAAAAAAGCAGACTTGCTGAAACTGCACAGTTAAAGTATAAAATGTAAAAGCTGCATTTGATTCATCGTAAAAATAATTGATTTAAATTAGTCAAAAACACCTGCACGCTCTTTTGTTCCAAAGCGTAAAACAATGTGCATGTTTAGACCAAAAAGTGACTCGCACGTACTTAATGCTAAATAAAGTGTTATTAAAAACTACTACTACTCTTCTTCTCCGTTTAGCTGTTTCCACTCAACCCCATTCTTTAAATCCTCATCGCTCACACCTACTAACTTCATGTTCTCGTTCATTGCATTCATATCCCTCCTCTGTACATGTCCAAACCTCAAACTGGCTTTCTTAACTTTCTCCTCATAACAATTAATATCAGCTGTGCCCCTGATGAACTTCTTCCTAAATTGTTTCTAAAACCTCAACATCATCTGTCTGCCATCATCTGTCTCCTCCCCGGCACTGTCTAAACCAAACAAACCAATACCAAACATGCAAACTCCGCACAGAAAGATGGGAATCAAACCCAGGACCTTCTTTTGTGAGGCAACCGTGCTAACCACTAAGCCACCCTGCTGCCCACCAGTCACCACTCTCTTGTAAATGTTATATAGACTATTTATTTAAAATCAGCTAATTTATTGATGGTGTCACGGTGGCGTAGTGGTTAGCACAGTCGCTTCACAACAAGAAAGTTCAGGGTTTAATTCCCAGGTAAACAGTCTTTCTGTGCAGAGTATGCATGTTTTCACCCCCTTTGCGTGGGTTTCCTCCGGGAACTCGGGTTTCCTCTCACAGTCCAAAATTATGTACATTAGTTTGATTGGTGACTAAATTGTCCAGAGAAGTGAATGTGAGTGTGTGTGGTTGTTCGTCTATGTGTGGCCTATTGATGGACTGGCAACCTGTCCAAGGTGTACCCTGCCTTTTGCTCCATGTGTGCTGGGATAGGTTCCAGTAGACCCCTGGGAATAAGCAGGGAATTAGGGAATAAGCAGGTATAGAGGATGAAAAAAAAATTATTGAGTACAGTAATTTAGTGAGTACTGTTATTTATTCTTTACAGGATTTCAGATTCAAGAGGTGTGTGTGGATATGGGATTTTGGGGATAAGGATCTCAACGAGTAAGTAAAGTCATAGAGAAGAGTTTATAATTATGAGAATGATCTCTATTACGATTTAGAATGTACCAATAGTGACATAAGGATCTCATAATTATGAGGTAATTATCTCAATTATGAATTAGAAAGTTGTAATTTCGAGATAAGTCATACTTATGAGATAGGGATCTTAATTATGAGATTCAAAGCGCTTTCGTATAAAACAGTAAGACTTCATTATTTTCCTAAACCAGATAGAAAACTCTAACTATTGTACAAACATACAAATATGAACTAGGGAGGTTTATAGAGTAACCAAATAAAAGCACTTTTTAGCTAATCAAGTAACTAGCATTTGCTAACCCCAGCTTAACCTGGTGTTATTATTTGCTACTTTACAATATTTCTTCATCCACTTACCTTACTGTTTATTCTTCCCACTAATTTCTTCCAACACGTCGGTATTGACTGTTAAGTTTGTATCAATAGTATATAATCTATAGCTATAGTCTAATCCTACAGTACGAAACACACGTGATTGATTCTGGAGCACGTTGAACTGCAGGAAGACCTACGTGTACTACTTCCGTCGCATAATTTTTGCGACACCAACCCTCACCCGTTTTGGGACAAATCCCGCCTCATTCGACAGGATTGGCTTAGAAGGTAATGTGCGCCGCAAATAAACATTTATAAAATGTGTTTTAAGAGACTTTTGTGTAATTGTATTATTTTAAATAAATAATATATGATATATATGTAGCACTCTCCTAGAATAATTTGTTTCTTTTCAGGTTTGCGCTGCAACGTTATCAAAGTTATTTTAATGCTCAATTAACCCATTAGCACTGTGTAGACGTTCATCATTATCACACGATGTCATATTATTTACTGTGTTTCGTATTTACGATCTGCTTAAGTAATTAGTTGAAAAAGAGAACTGTATATATATTTTGAAGCTCGTGCACCCATTTTTATTTTCAACTTGTGAAACAACCCCAGTCGCTGATTGGCTGTCAGGTGAAGCAACGAAGAAACACTAACAGCCAATACAAATACAGGACATATAAATATTCGGAATACGAGCGTGATACGTAAATGCGCATTTTCCCGGAAATTCAACAAGATCAAGTTGTAAGATGACCGAAGTGTAACTAAAGCATGGAGGAGGAATGGGAGGAAGAAGAGCAGCTGGTCGTGGCCGAGCTCTCCGGAGTGATCGACTCGGATGCGTTCTGTAAGCGTGATGGTATGTGTAAAATCATTGGAATAAGCAGTGAACAGCCCATAGTGCAGGTGGGCCGCTATGTGTTTGCCGGGGAATATGAGGACGCCCTGGGAACCTGCGTGATCTTTGAAGATCAGACAAAGTCCAGCTCAAGCCCTGTGCTTAAATACAAGTGTTACACCGTGAAGAAGCTAATGCTCCAGAGGACGTTCCTATCTGAGAGGAGGGAAGGAGAGACGAGCTCCGGAGGTATTGAGGTCTTGAATCTAAACGACGGTGAAGTGTGTGGAAGAGCCAGCACTGTGTGTCGCTATGGTCTGGACCACAGTGAGCTACCAGGAAATGCTGAAGGAGACATTAGTGAACAGTCAGACACTGAGAGACCCGAGACACACCAGGGTTCAGTAAAGAAGAATGTAGAGGAAGAGGGTAGAGAAAAGCTCGTCTAGTAACACAATACATCCGAACAGTACAGACAAACAATACTTACTTCAGAGACGAAAAAACACATCAGGCTAAATAAACCATTGTTCGTATTTTTGTACCAATTAAAAAAAAAAAAGAATTAAAATGTCTTTCATCATGTCTTGTGAATTGCTGTATAACATATGGTCTATCTTTAATGCAATAACCCTACAAGTAGTTTTAAACTGTAAATTAAAACCTTAATTTAATCTTTTATTCCCTAACTCAGGGTCATGGGTGTCTGCTGGAGCCAATGCTAGCGCACGTAGGGCGAGAGGCAGAGGTAACCCTGGACAGGTTAACAGTGCATTGCAGGGCCACACATAAACAAGCAAATATGCACACTCCCCACTCACTTCTATGGGCAATTTAGAGTCGCCAATCAACCTGATGTATACAATTTTGGATCGTGGGAGAAAACCAGAGTAAACCCACACCAGGGGACAACATGAAACACTGAACAAAAAGACCCCTTGACCACCCCCAAAAACCATTATACACTCGTTCTTATTAGCAAAACACTTAATGAGCTTGCATTAGTTTCCTGTGAATAGGTCATTATAAGTCCCATCTGTTAAATATGTAACTGGTTGTTGTGTTCTTACCAGAGCCCTGACCTTAATCCCTTTGAAAACTATTGGAACCCCCTCACCTGACATTCAAGTGAACGTTTAAGTCACAGAAATTTGCAACACTGCAAAATTTGTTTCTATGAATATCACATCTTAGACAGTTGGGGATCAGAGCAAAGTCTCAGCCATGACACAGCACTCAGCACTGGAGCAGGAAGGTTAAGGGTCTTGCTCAAAGACCAAATAGTGACTAACTGGTGGTGGTGGGTGTTCCTGAAATTATCAAAAACTTGTTAGTGCCTGACAAATTCATTGGTATCCTAGGCGTTAAGGTTTGTACTATATCAACATACATGTAACCCTGTTGCTGTTACATTTTCTGAACATAAATCAATGTAAAAAAAATAATATAGTAATTATATATACAAAAATACATTGTTTGCAGTGTAAAAAAGTCACGGCATGTGTTTTAATGCAATCATACCAGATTTGTATCAGCACCTTCACCACAGACTTGACGAGATAATGTTACATACGGTTGGGAACATGTGTCCACAAGTGATGATATGAAGTTCATTCATCCTCTCGACCTGCTTATTCCATAACTTGAGGCCAAGAGAGTTCACTAAAGCCTAGCACACATAGGGCAAAAAGTACCCCCTGGACAGTTTGGCGGTTCATCACAGGGCCTGACATGGACAAACAACCACATAAACTTGCATCTATGGGCAATCAACCCGATGTACATGTGGGAGGAAACCCACACAAGGATATGCAAACTCAGCACAGAAAGATCCCTTGGTCGGCAATCGCCAACCACGAGGTAGAGTACATTTTAAATAGTTTTCTTTGCATAAAAACTGATTTCATCTTTTTATATAACAGCTGAATCGCATTAATTGCTTCGTTTATGTAAACGGTCTTGCTGTAAAAGTGTTCTGAAAATAAAAAAAAAGGTCTTATAAATGTTTTAGATTAACACAAGCATTAGTAACTAATCACAGAATTGTCAGTTTTGGGTGAACTGTCCTTTTTAATCCAGAGCTCAATGGGATCACTGAAATGTTCACACACTAAACATTGAAGGATTCAGAGAGAAGCCCACAGACGAATACCCTTGACTGGCTGATTTTACATCCTCCAAAATTAACAACAGTCAAAATTTAGTCAACAGTCTAAATTTATAGTTTTGCAGGCAGCATGAAAATAATAACAGAAGCAGCAGCAGAAAAGTGCTAAAACTAGTACCTAAAATTTTAGACTGACACAGCCATTATTTTTAAGGTTTTCTCCCAACATGTCAAGTTATGAGCTACTTTTAGTTTTGTGAATCTAGGCTCTGGTTCTTATGGTGAACACCATTTTTCAAATCTATTTGTTCTCTGTTGCTGGTGTTTTCACTTGTATACATTTTGAACAAATTTACAATTTAGCACGTTATCCTCAAACGTCACAAATCTGTTTAATCAGTACACAGACAATATTATAAAAATGAAATATTTCATAGCTTACATAAAAGGTACAAAATATTCTGTCCAATCAGCAGCAGAATCAGGTTAGTAATAGGGGAGATATGTGGTGCCAACTGCACACTGATATTTCAAAGTAACGATTTTGTTAGTTCCCGACACTGATGAATACCAAGTCCAGCATTAGCGATCTATCACAACACTCCCCAAACCTCCTCAAATGCTGAACATATTTTGGAGCATGTGAGCGCTGCAGATAGAGGATAGTTACTGATGGAAACAGTCTTCTCAGAGTAGTCCACATTTACCTAAAAGAGAAAATGATATTTATACATTTAAAAGATTTGTAAGGGTTATTCATTCTATAGCAAACGCTTTCGGTTTTATTTGGGAAGGATCGGTGTGGGTGCATCTAAAACCATCTGATCTAGGCTTTTAATAGACTAAGACTTTCAAAATCTTTCTAAATAGAAGAGACAACCAGGTAGACAGAATGCATGCAATATTGCTAATGCATATTGGGAGGCATATTGGAACTCCAAAAATCTCTGTACATATTTGCCTCAAAAAAGTTGAGTTCCCAAATTTATTATATTTAAAACTGCTTTAAAAAATAAAAACAAACGTACACAATGGCAAAGCTTACTGGCAACTTTCCTAAGTCAGAAGATGAATGTGTCAAGGTACCAATATGTGGCACCAAAAACAACCAAACCTTACCTTAACCTAAGGTTAAACAACCTTAACCTGCAATTACAACTGCAAAAAAATGAATAGCTACAATATATTCTAAAAATTGATTAACATTATATATGTAAACTGTCTGTAAACAGGCTGATATTTAATAAAATGGATGGTTCAGAAACAGGTCCTCATAGGCTCACATCCAAGTGAACCACTGGTCTAGTCGGAGAAACTGAGGATTAACGATATATTACCGATGGCATGTTAACAAACTTACCGCTCCATGTGCAAACGCTCCAACAACAACTACAGCAGGACCATCCTTAGGGACAATGGTTCTGGGACAGACAGCATCTCCTGCTTTGAATGATGTAGCGTAGCGTGGGCATCCTGCAGGTAAGTGGTCTGAGACAGGGTTTTTAATCATCCTCAGCAACCTCTGCGGCCCATCAGCCGCTCTTACGCTTAGCTTATGCAGGAGCTGCACTAAGAGTGAAGAGATACAAAAAATAAACAACGACTTGAAGCAGTATCCTAACCATAATCATAAACAATCACTTCTATAAAAACTTAAACAGAAGCAGTTACATCACTTTAAAAAAAACTTGTGCCTAGTTGTATCTTATGGAAAATGGGACTTTACCCATGAGTCCACAAAAGCGTGGAAAGGTACGGGGAATTCTTGTCTGAGGATTGATCTCGATTAAAGCATTCTTCTCGGTGTGAATGTACACCTGCAGCAGGCCTGCTCTGTTCAGTGGGCTGTCCATCAACATAAGCAGGCTCTGCACAACAACAAATCATTTCTACAACAGCAACCTATTTCTATATTAATGACACCATAAGTGCAGAGTATCGTCAGTTTGACGCACATAGAATTGGCATAAGGTTAAAGGTTCTATGGTTACCTGATGAGTGATATCTGGCCGGACGTTGCCAGGGTCCCTTCCGCTCTTTATTATAATATTCTTGTGTTGGTCACAGTTCAGCAGCTCAAACGTTTTTCCAACCTTAATGAAACATTCACAATGAAACACTGCGCCATCATAGTAAATCCAGAACATGTTCATATGGCTGGCATTTGTTTTTTGTCTAACATCAGACACATATGTAGACCTTAAATTAAACCGTGAAGTAAACCGGGTGTAGGGGGTGGTCTAGTGGTTGAGGTGTTGGACTGATACCAGAAAGACTGGGGTTCAATTCCCACCATCACCAAGCCACTACTGTGGGCTCCTGAGCAAGGCCCTTAACCCCCTTATTGCTTAGTTGTAAGTCACTCTGGATAAGGGCGTCTGCCAAATGCCATTAATGTAAATGTAGCAAGTATAAACAGATCGCTAATTGGTTCCAGGTCTGTGGATCAATTCTGCATTGTATGGGGCTATACTTGGGGCCCACGTGGTTAGTTTGGCAGATATGGCTTCAATTAATTGCGCAAACTTTAATCCGTGGCTCAGCGTCCTGAACCCTAATGCAATGGTTTAGATAGACTGCTAATTGGAAGATCAAGGCTCGATTCCCAGCATCACCGAGCTTGGTCCCTAATCAAGACCCTTAACCCATAATTGTTTAAATGTCTAAAGGAGATAGAAATAAGCAGCTCTGACTACGGGCGTCTGCCAAATGTCTTGAACGTAAACGCATTAAGCTACCACTTGCTATCCGTCACTATTTAATAACATGTTTATCGTTATAAAATAAAAAATAATTTAAAAAACTATTTTCGTTTAGACACACAGCATACCTAATATTGGCGAAAATGTTATATTAGCTCGGAGTTAGCTACACGGTTAGGATATCCTAGCCAAGCTTACTTTATTAGTGTGTTTCATACTCACTTTTACCGTTTCCAGCGTCGCTCCTTCCAAGACAACAACAAGTCGCGTCTCTATCATTTTATCGTGCATATTTCGTGGCTGTTTGGCTGTTTTTGGTTCATATTGGTCCAAATGTTCAAGACCACGCTTCTCGCCCGTGTGAGCTGCCATCTTGTTTGAGGCTGAAACGCGTCGCAGCAACTGTGCGTCATATCATAAGCGACTCGTTGATGACCTTCTTCAAAACATCACAAGAGAGTATCTTGATTGCAGAATAAAAGCGATATATAAACGCCTGTATATCTTGTTTAATAACAATTAAATATGCAACTCAAATTAAAATAACATCTCTTGTTTAATTATAACGTGCAATACATTTCAAAAAGTCGTTAAAAATCTTTACAGATCATTCATTTTTCTTTAGTAACCTCTTTATCCTGGTAATGGTTGTCTAACCCGAAAGTGTTCACTGGCCTCAAGATGGTGATACATCCTAAATAGGATGTCAGTTGTGTGCCCAACACAGCAACACTAGCCTTAAACCAATCTGCAATTTATCCTTATTTTGAGGTCAGAGGTAACCAAAGATTCAAACTGTCACAAACACTCATTTTTAAAACCTAAGAAACATTCTGATCTCTAATAATAAGATAAAATCTAAAATGTAAAACATTATAATGCTTTATAAGTTTGTTTTTTGCAATTATCCTGGTCTCCTTCATTGCTGTTTGTGTCTTTCCAGTTTCTCTGCATACTTATTGTAGTGCCCACTTGATTGGCCAACTATGAATAATATCCTTCAGCACAGCCATGCATCTAACACAGTTTAGTTAGATGTCTCTGGGAGCTATTATCCACACAGGTCATCAGTTTGGGGCAATGCACAGAGCTGGCACACAGTACAGTCACCAAGAAGGAAGGCTCAAATGGCATGAGTGCTGAATTTAGCTCAGAGTCACAGCTTGCCTATGGTGAAAGAATTGCAACATGTCTTGGTTAAAGCATTGCAAGCCATTGCATTAACCTGGAAGGTCCAATCTACATTAAAGAAAAGACCTACCTGAGTGAATGAGGCGAGAAACAGATGAACGTGTGAGAGTCCTGACACAGAAGTGTCACTCAAATGCCTATTTAAACTCTTATTGTATGCCTAAAAGTTTAAAACCAAATGTTTAGACTTTATATTGTGGATTAAAAGAAAACTAAATTAAATCTTAATCTAAATGGAAATGTACACACTCACGTGTAGTGCCACTTGAAGGGCTGTGTACTGGACCCACACTTCCTGAAGCTGGGCTGGAGAAAGAGAGGAAGAGCTCTTCTGTGTTGTGAGATAGTGTGACCACACACACTTGCCACCTAGCACAACACTTTTTGACTGAGATAGGACTTAAGAAGAAACAGAAGTTATTGGTGCTTTTTGTAAAGATGATCAAATAAACAAACCCACCCTTACATGCAAAGAGCTATGTAAAAAAGTGACATACTCTCAGACAGCAGTAGATTCAGAAGTTCTTTTGCAATTATGGTTCCTAACATCCCATAGTTGACAGCTCTGGAATAGAGAAACAATGTTTCTTATCAGTTTTGCTCTGGACTGTTTTTTTTAATAAGTTTTGCAATCTAGATATCATTGTATGTAGTCTATTACATGTAAACATTTTACAATATTCATTTATTCTTTTATCTTCTATACCCACTTATTCTATAACTCTGGGTCACGGAAGTCTGCTGGAGCCTATCCTAGCACACATTGGGTGAAAGGCAGAAGTACACCCTGGACAGGTTGGCAGTTAATTGCAGGGCCACACATAGACAAACAACCAACCACATTCACTCTTATGGGCAATATAGAATTACTAATCAGCCTAATGTAAGTTTCTGGACTGTGGGATAAAACCGGAGTACCCAGAGTAAATCCATGCAAGGGCAGGGAGTATATGCAAACTCTGCACAGAAAGACCTCTTGCCCGGGAATCGAACCTGGAACCTTCTTCCGTGAGGTAACTGTGCTAAGCACTACGTCACAGTGCCACCGTATGTACTTTATAATGTCTACTATTTTATATACTTTGATATTTAATAATTTATAAATTCAGCTTCTGATGACTGTGGGAGAAAACCAGAGTACCCAGAGCAAACCCACGTGAATGCGGGAAGAAAATATAAACCCCATTCCCAGGAATAGAGCCCAGGAACTTCTTGGTGTGAGGCGAATGTGCTAATCACTACGCCATAATCATAATATTTAAAACCATGAAATGTTATAAGATATAGTAAAATTTTGGTGTCATTGTTCACACTTAGATATGTAAAAGATATGTGCATATTTATATATGGAGTCACTAGACAAATCTAATTTATCGGTTTGTGTATGTGTATAAAAACTGAATGATGGAACACTAAGACAATTTGTCTGGCCTAAAGAATAATAAGTGTTGTTAGTGGGCTGTAACTTTAAAGACGTTAAAACATAAAAGACAAGTATACATAGCATCATCTTTAAAAATATGTTTTAATATTAGTTTGTTATTTAAGTATTAATAGTAAAATCATAAAGTTCCCTAGTTTATACTGACTATTCTGATTGAACAATGTGATAAATACCTCGGATAGGATGAATGAAACTGTGGCACCACAAACATTCCCACTGGGATAATAATGTCGTTACCAGACAAAAAAGGTTGGATAGACAAACTGGAAGAGAGGCGAAGGCTGATTATGAAAGATCATTAACATGCTTAGCACTGTAATGAATCATGGGAGTTTAAATCTTAAAATACAACTAGAGATTCTATTTTTACATATATGATAAATAACTGAGTGGTGAAGAAAAAGAGGCTCACACAGGGGGCTGTGGATTGTGAGAGAGTAGCCTGCTTCTCATTCTCTGCTGAAGAACCAACATCTGCAGGTAGTTAGAGAAATAAATCTTCTCATTCATAATCACCTAGTGCAAGAAGGAGGTACTGTGTTTAGTAAACTAAATCCAAAGTGTGACATCTTTATATTTAAAAAAAAATACCTCTGCAAAATGCTCATCAGGTTTCAGTTGATCAAAGAATTTATTATCAGTGGAGAGTCTTGGTCTAAGAGACACAACCTGAAAGAGAAACATTGACTAGGTTATCACCGGGAGGCGTAGTAGCATAGTGGTTAGCACTGTCACAGCAAGAAGGTCCGGGTATAAGTCCCGGGCAAGGCGTCTTTTTAGCAGACCCTGAGTTAGGAAATAATCGGGTATAGAAGATGAGTGAATGAGTGAATGTTATCACTACAGCTATATTTATCTCAAAAGAGGTACTGTATATGAGTGCTTTTTACCTTTTTAAAAACCAAATCCTGTGTGTCTGCATTTTGCCAGTTGAGAGAGGCTATTTTGGTCTTGAAGGAGTAGAAAATATCACCAATCATCTCTTTAGCCTAGTAAGTGAAAAGAAAAGTAAAATAATTAGTCTTATTTCCTTTGTAAAAAGGCCAACAATCTTTTAAAAAGTATATATTGTGCTTTAAGCTTATTAATGTGTATTTTAATTTATAAATATAATAAAGAGGGAGGCGCAACATGTTTCTAACATGTAACATGTACATCAGGTGATTGTTGATTCTTATTGATTGTTGAGCCTATTGGAGTAAGTGGGAGTTTATGTGGTTGTTTGTATATGTGTGGCCCTGCGATTGACTGGTGACCTGTTCAGGATGTACCCTATGTGTGCTGGGATAGGTTCCAGCTTTCACCATGACCCAAAGTTAGGGAATAAGCGGGTATAAAAGATGAATGAATGAATATTATAAATAATTATATATTTTAGATGTAAAGATTTCTGTTTTAACATCAATGCATGTGAGGAATATGTTAAAATAGCATAATGATTTATATGAATAAAGTAGTTATGATAATTGCTTGGTTGTTTAATAGTATATTTTCTTTATCTTGGAAGTTATTTTCTCTATAATAGTGTTAATTAATACTTTATCTTCTAGGAATGGTGACCTGTCCAGGGTGTACCCCTGCCTCTCACCTTATGTGCGTTGGGATAAGCTCTAGCAGAGCCCAGTGACCCAGAGCTAGGGAATTAGCGGTATAGAAGATGAACTCGGTTAAATAAAAGCAAATTAAAATCCTATCCTATAATCCTATAAGATCAAAAGTATAGGTTATTAAACAAATTATAATACACTGTATCATGAAAAGAGAATTTAAATAACAGTTATTGTTTAATCTTTTTTAAGACTTAAAACTCCTATATAATATAAAAAGTTATGCAATTATATTTTAATAAATACATTTTTTTAAACCGGGTGCCAGTTTCATTTATTCATTTAACTTCATTCATACATCACATAGGGTAAAAGGCAGGGTACATCCTTACACCCTGGACAGGTCACCAGTCTATCGCAGGGCCACACATAGACAAACAACTACTCACACCTACTCCTCAGTGAATTAAAGTCGCCAAGCAACCTAATGTAAATGTTTTTGGAAAAAAAGTACCTGGAGTAAAGTCACGCAAGCGCGGGGAGAACATGCAAAGCTCTTTTTGCTGTGAGGCGACACTAAACCAATGCGCCACCTCTATTAGTTAGTTTACACACATATGCATATCATACATATCAAATAGTTCCATATAAGTCTTACCACATCACCAGCATAATGTTCTTTGATCAAATGACTGATCAAGGTATCAAAACCCTTTAACGTCTGCAATACACAGTGTTTCCAATGTGGCACAACCTTCAATAGCACAGTACATTTTTACTTTTCTTGTCATTCAAAAAAATATATAAAGAATACAATTTTTTATAGACATGTTTATTTAATACACACCTCATTTTTATTGTCGTCTGCTATAGAGAGGTTTTTCATGGTCTGCAAGAATCTGGTGTGTAGAGCGGGCATGACTGTTTGCAAAAGATTCATGATCATATATGTATGAAGTGGATAGCTGCAAAAAAGACACACATGCAGATAAATCGTAACTGTCATCGCAGTACTGCTATTAGACTAATGTGTGAGTATCTGTTGAATATATTAACAATTGACATAAAGATCTCAAGATCTAAATTATCTACCTGTTCATTGGCTTATGTATAAGCTCCCATTTGCTAATTGTCTTTGACATGTAGGTGATATAGTCAGGGTTATGCAATAACACAAAATCTGATTTGCTGACATTAACAGGATGAAAAATAGCTTGGAGACATCTGAGCCAATCAATAGCAGGTGCCATCCCCTACCAAAATAAAGACACACACACCATCTTATTTTCCTGTAATTTAAAAATTTTTAACTTTAATTAATAATTCATTGATATAATAAATAATTTTTAAGAGAACAAGCACACCTGTAAATCCTGGATGGTCATTCGACGGTAAAGGAGTTTTTGGCTGAGTCGGTAAGAAAGAGGTGCTGTGTTTGTAACCAGAGTTGAACTCAGAGACATGTATAAACCACAGTGCTGAGTAATGCTACTAAAGGAAACATTTAACAGAGTCAAAATCTCTTTACAGGATGAAAAGAATGGACGCAGAGACTAAAAAAAGAGACAAAAAGGGGAAAAAAATTGATTAACCATCATTGTACTATAAAAATTATGCTTATAATGATACTCAGGGATGCAGCCAAAGGGGGACATTAGGATGATTCTAAGGGCCCATGCACTTTGGGATCTATTTAGTTAGTAGTAACAATACTAGCATCCGCGGCTCGGTGGCGTAGTGATTTCCACGGTCGCCTAAGAACCAGCAGTTCTCGGGTACAGGGGGCTTTCTGTGCAGAGTTTGCATGTTTTCCCTGCGCTTAGGTGGGTTTCCTCCAGGTACTCCGGTTTCCTCCCACAGTACAAAAACATGTACCTTAAGTTGATTGGTGACCCTAAATTGGCCATAGGAGTGAATGTGGATGTGCGTGTGGTTGTTCATCTAGGTGTGTGGCCCTGCGATGGACCAACAACCTGTCCAGGGTGTACCCCTGCCTCCCGCCCTATGTGCGCTGGGATAGGCTCCAACGTACCCTAGTGACCCCAATTTAGAGCACAAGCAGGAATAAAAGATTAAAACATGAATAAATACTAGCAATAATTATTATATAATTATTTAATAGATCCCAAAATTGTCCCTGATCCCACTTATAGAGTTTACAGCGAAAACCTCCCATCAACATCTTACTCACCTGAGAGTGAAATTTGGATTTGTTAGTTTGGCTGTTCCACTCAACAGGGAACTGGAAGTCTGGTTGATCAATCTAAGAAAATTGTAGTGTATAGACGAAAACATGTTGATAAACAACAGTAAATTAAATATTATTATTATCACTCATTAAATTAAAAATCTTGTCTAAATCTAATCCAATGGTATATGAATAGTAGTACAAGATGTTTTTTATGCTTTCTAATAGTTGGAATGTACCTGTATGTAGTTCTGGCTCTCATTTTGATCAGGACCCACATATACATTGAATAATGGAAAGGTGTTGTATTGTGACATCACCAAAGCCAGGGTGGAGTTCAACTCAGGCTGAATCCAGTTTCCAGGAAAAGGCCAGCCACCCAGCTACACACAAACACATAATGGGTATTTTGGTCTACCCAACAAGTCATCCAACAAGACAGAATATTCTACATTCTTTCTTTACTAAAGTAAGTTATTGGAAAGTTGGAAAGATACAAGCAGGGAATTGCATAAAATGGCAAATGGCCTTATTAGCAATTAACTTATTCATTTCATTCATTTATTCATCCATCTTTTATACCTGCTTATTTCCCAACTCAGGGTTATGGAGTTTTGCTGGAACCTATCTAAAAGCACAAACGGAGAAAAGCAGGGGTACACCCTGAATAGGTCACCAGTCCATTACAAGGCCACAGATCATCCATCTGAGCAGTTGAGGTTTAAGGACCTTGCTCGGGGGCCCAGTAATGGCATCTTAGTGGTGCTCAGAATTGAACTTACAATCTTCACAATCACACTTCAACCACAGGACTACCACTACCACAGAATATCTCAGAATCTACCTATATCTGTGCATGTGTGTGAGAGAATTTGTGTATTATACCCTCTGTATCAACGTTTGGGCATGATATATGCTCTCATTCAATGTATTGTTCGGCATCATGCAGGTGTTGTAGAACATCTGGGCTTTCTGTGTTGCACTGGTATTATTCCTTCCAGCAGTCTCTGATCATGCAGACACAATCATTATATTTATTAACAAATCATATATAAGTTGTATTGTACAATATATGACTACAGGACTTATTAAGTACATACCAAACCTTTTTAAATGCTATTCAGTACCTCAATTATTAAGAAAATTATTATTAACACATTCAATACTTTTACAAAGCAACTTTATATCTTACATTTACAAATATAGCACTTGGCAGACGCCACAAAACAATCTACATTTATATATTTTTAAACATTTATGCAATTGGGGCTTAAAGGCCTTTCCTCAGTAGCCCAGCAGTGGCAACTTGGTGGTGCTGGGAATTAAACCCTGATCTTCCATTTAGAGTCTTCCATTTGGACTTCCAGTTCAACTCTTTAAAAACTATGCTACCAATTTCTCAATTTTTTAAAATTAATGATACATAGAATATGGTATGTGTCGTACCCAGAATTGCTTTTATTTCATGAAGCAAAGCTGTCTGTCTGTCTGGTAATCTGCTATCTCTTTCCGTTGTGTTGTTTGACTCTCTATCGATTCTTATTCCACCACCTCTTCCCTCTTTTCTTCGCCTTTTATCTTGTCCAATGACATTATTGGAGACCATGTTGTCTCTGTATCTCCCTCTGCTCTTGGGTGACATTTCCGCTTTACAACTAAAATGAAAGTGATCACAGGGTCTAGAGAAAGGCTGTATAGCTGCAGAGAGTCGTTCTGCTACTTTTATGCATGCTGGAGAGAGACAGGGAAGAGGGTCTAGAAAAAGAAGTGTGGAGGAAAAGATGATTTTGCTGGTAAAACACCAATCAGTACAGTATCGTACCAGATTATACAGAATTGTTGTTACAGTATATTGGTACCTTGCATGGTTGGAGTTTTTTCCTGCAGGAAGTAGTATCCTAACCCCATGACTGTGCCAATGATACAGAAGGCAAGACAAAATTGAAAAAGCAGGAGCCCAAACCACCGGATCTTTAACATTGATTGCGATTCCTCAGACCGAATCTGTTCTTGAGAGAGCATGAGAAACACCTAGACAAGCATTACAAATGAGTAGTTAGTCTTGTTTTATATTATAAATCTTAAATAACTGGTGAGGTATTTTCCCTAGTCAATCAGTTGAATTTCTAATCCCATTAATTAATTAATTTATTCATTCTTTCATTCATTCAAATAGTCTATCACAGGGCCACACACTCACATTTACTCATATGGGCAATTTAGAAACAACAATCAACCTAATGTACATGTTTTTTGACTGTGGGATGAAACCGGAGTGCCTGAAATGAACCCACGCAAGTCTGGGTAGAACATTCTATAAAACCACAACTTTGATAATAGTTGTGAGGAAAGTGAGCTGAGTATTACATTATTAAGGTGGTTTATATGTATTAGCATTATTCTATAAAGAGACCTAATTCACAGGGACATTATAAAGTATTTATAATGCTTCACAATAAACACAATACATGGATTTATTTAATGAGAACATTGTAATACAAACCTTGGTGCTCCCCTATATTTTCCACAAGAAAAGTCAGTTAAAGATAACTTGATTTACAAAATGTTTTAATGTAAAATATAAGTATAAAGATTTTAAAAACTAAAGTGAGAGTTATTTTTCACAGTGACAAACTTACACTTTTCCCCTTTACTGAATTTTGTGTAAAGCTGCTTTGAGACAATAACTATTGTTAAAAGTGCTATACAAATAAAAGGATAGAATTAAATTATTTCTTAATAAATTGAACTGTATTTTGTAAAGTGAAAAATAAAACCATTATCACATTAAAAAAAACCCCAAAAACATTTCCACCATTATATAGAAAGTTGCATTTATAAAAAAAGTCAGATTCAGACATTTATGATAAGAGCAATATTAAGTCGATTCATACTATGAAGGAACCCAGAAAGAAATGTTTAACTTAAACTAACAAACAACTGACAGCTAAAAGCTAAATCCATATTGTAAATCTGTAAAAGTTGCCAGGACACAGCACATTTCTTGTTTGCAAATGGAAGTAAAAATCTACTTGAACCCAAACCATTCTTGCTTTGAATAGCTCAGTAGCATTATCATACAAACACTGGAATATTCATTAAATGTTTGTTATACCTGCTGATGTGAAGGAGTTTGAGTCATCTTGATCTATTCAACTCTTTTCACAAGTCAAAGAGCCTTTAATCAGAATACCTTCTCCCTTAGCATCCTGATCATATAGGAGTTCTGACTAACTCACATCAGAACCATCCTTTTTTTAATCTTCTCCTCCATCATTTTAGTTTTTCATCACTTGCTCCTCCAACATTTACAGCCTGCTAATAAGCCAGTTTGCAGGCCTCTTCTACTACGTCATACTGACTGTTTGTGTAAATCTTGTGTAAGTCCGATGCATGTTTAAGATGTTTGTCACTCAGTTTGAAGCATCTGAAAAAAAAATAGTTTTTTAAAAAGAATCTATAGCTAAGAAACTTAACTCAGGTGTTATTAGTAAAAATCACAAACTTTTTATGTAGATTCATTAATTGCAGTATTCGAACAGTTAAGTTACGCAAACACACACACACACACAGACGTGTCAGTACTCTGCTATCAGTTGAGCATCAGACTGGTGTAAGCCGATAGAGTGAAAAGACGCATCTATGACGTGACTTCGTCTTACAAACTGTGTGGGAACAAGCACGTTTGACTGTCGCATGCCAGCTTGTAACAGACAAGCCAATAACAATTTAGACATGAAACAACCTGTTTGTTTATAAACTGTGGATTATACATATTTCATCTTATTATAATTACATGAATGAGTTACTTCATTTCCAGAGCAACAGGGTAGACACTGAACAGATTGGGAGCTTCATAGAAAAGTGAAAAAAATTCAACTTTTTTTTCATCCTCTACGAAACATGCTGCAGCAATCAAACAATTTCAGTGTTTTTTAATGATTTATTTTATAATACAGTACAAATGAGAGATCGATTGCAAAAAACATCCACTGACCGTAAACATACACACATTCACATATCACAATTAACTGCAAAATAAAGTACTTATGTGGGTTTATACATACATACACATGTGAGTGTTAAAAAAAAGTTACAAAGCAAGTGGCAGTATAATGGATGTCTATTATAATAGATGTCCATCACATATTGTAAACAGCAGTGTCATGGTTACATGTGACATGACCAAAACATGATAAAGAAAATATAAGTACACAAATACTATTAACTGGTTTCCTAATTTTAATTGGGGTAACACATGTGAAGAAGGTAGTGAGGGTCAAATATGAAGG
>JAOTQW010000036.1:11842812-11857368 GCA_026260075.1 Sisor rabdophorus | reverse complement strand
GATAGGCTCCAGCAGACCCCCGTGACCCCGTATTCGGGAATAAGCGGGTAAAGAAGATTAAATGAAATGAAATAATAAGGGTGGCGTAGTGCTTAGCAGTTCACTTCACAGTAAGAAGGTCCCGGGTAAGGTTCCCGGGCAAGAGGTCTTTCTGTGCAGAGTTTGCATGTTCTTTCCGCGCTTGCGTGGGTTTACTTCAGGTTCTCCGGTTTCCTTGTAATCATTTAATTAAAAGTCAAGATTTTAAACACGAATTATTTTTTTGTCTGTATATGTGATTTACAGCTATGTGCTGGCAGATTTACCTAAAATGCAGCCAGATAATTAAAGTGATAAAGAGTAATAATAAGACTAGTAAAAAAGTGTTTAAAACATGTTGGTAGAATAAAAGAACAAGATAAGGCAAGTGGTGAGAAATGTGTAGTCTGGCACAATGGAAAAGTCCCTGCACAACAGTTCAACACATATTAATTACTAGATTTAAAGTCAGGGAGGGGTGGCCAGACATCTTTCCTCTCTGAAATGCATTAGACTGCTAAATCTTCATCTGCGTCTATTTCTAATTCACATTTTAGTTTATTATCAGGTAATCATGTCCCCTGCGCAATCAAATAATGTGCCAAAGGACATGTCGATCTGTGTTGCAAAGTATCTATCTTCTTTAGACTATATATATATATATGTAAAAATTCTGCGCATTCAGCATTAAGCAGATTTCGCACCCATTGCCACATATTACCATGTAAAATGAATAAACACACAAACTGAGGGAGAGCAAAGCTGCTATATATAGGAGCCATGTATGGTGCCTCTTTACGATTGGTTGATTACAGATCCTCCAGCATGTCAAACTACTTCTTTGTGTACATTTTCTATTAACCTTTGTCTTCCCGCTAATCTGTTCTTTGTCACCCCACCTTCTTTTACTCTTACTCCTTTTTCTATTCCTCCTCCTCTTCCTCTACACCTCCTGTCTAATCTTTTACTGAATACTAATTTCTCTGCCTCACTTCTGTTTATGATGGCTTAAGGTCTCATTTTCTTTCTCCCTCCCTTCTCATCTCTGTCCATCTGTCTATCTCTGTGTGTGGGTCAGAGAGAGGAACGATAACATCTCCTTGCTTTCTTACATCCTTTCTTTCTTGTCTGCATCATTGCACAATTAAATAATTAATAGCAAAGAAGGAATGGTGATAATAAAATTGAATAGAATAAAGAAGCAGATATGTAAATTACATTATTACTTTTGTCTGCCCACATATTGTGTGTGTGTGAGTGTGTGTGGGTGTCTGTGTGCATCCCATTAAGAGTGGAGACAAAGGGAAGTGTAAAGAGCAGAATTAGAAGAGAGGGGCAGAATGTAAACAAAAACAAAAAAATAGAAAAGGTCTACACAACAATAAACAACAATACCCCATGAGTGAGAGAATGAGCAAGAGCCAAAACGGAAGGGGAGTCTCACAGAGAGACCAAAAAGGAAAAAAAAATGCTGCATTGTAAGTTTGTGTAAAATAAGGGTAGAACGAGAGAGGGAGACAGAGACAGTGGAAAGGACTGAAACAGAATCGCCGCATTTTAGCTCAGTCACACAGCAGTGCACAGATGTGCTGAAATCAATAGAAACGTAATACAAGATACGTGGCTGGGGTACAGTAAAAACACACACACACACACACACACTTGCAGCAATCTCACTGCAAGCTCACAAGACTCTAATTACCTGTTTTTTTTCAGCTTGTACCTTAATCATTTACTAATTGATTACCAATGCCAACTCAAAAACAAACCTTATTGCTTAAATGAAAATATTATAGAATGATTATATTGGTATGGTGGTTTAACTGCATCAGAGGGATGGAGAAAGAAAGAGGAGAGAGGGAGTGAGGGGGAGATAGTGAGGGGGAAAGGGAGGTAGAAGCAAAGAGTTAGGGAGAGAGAGGCAGAAAGAGAGAGAGAGAGAGAGGGAGGGAGGAAGGAAAAGCACTATGAGAGCAGAGAAGCAGCAAGAGAATAGACAGGGAGAGAAGGAGAGAATGTGTGGTGAACAGCAAGCGCTTCCTTGTTCATGTCCTAGGCCTTTGTGAATAAACCATGGGATGTATTGGTTCGCGAACACTCAGTAAGACAATATTCTCCTACTAATGTTTAAAATATTGTACGTGTGCAGGTGTATATGTTGGTGTATATGTTTGTGTGATAATTAGGGAGTTGGGGAGGGGTAGATGGTGTGGGAAGCAACGCTGAGCTAAGATTTTCTGCTTTATGTTTGTAATGTGTCAGATCTGTTTGACTGTGTGAATGTGAAATGTTTCATTGTTAACTGTGTGTTACTTTGTGCATGTGTTGTATGTCTTTTAATGCTTTGTGTGTCTTTATGTTTATGAGTTTATAGCAAGGCTGTTGGATCCCACCTACAGTACATCTGATTTATGCTACTGCATGATCTGTGTGTGTGTGTATGTGTGTGTGTATGTGGGCGGTAGCAATGTTAATAGACTGCGATAGAAAGATAAATGCAGTAATACCAGCTGTTGGCTTTGTAAAAATTAATTATTTAAATAATTCTGCAGCTAAGAATAGAAATTAAACATGTTTCAGAGATGTTTGAATAATTAAAACTGGAGAAAGGGAAATACATGGTAAGGGGGGGGGCAGAAATGGCATGCTTGAGTTTACTGCAGTCAGATGAGAGTAAAGATGTAACAAGGGTTAAGGAAAGGGAAACACGGGCAGGAGTTTTTTAACGTGTGTGTGTGTGTTCAAAATCTGACATAAAAACTCTGTTTCCATCATGCTTAAATTACTACACACGAGAAGGAAAGGCAATGCAGCAGTACTTTGTTATTAATGGCAAAAAATAAATAAATAATCCTATTTTGCTCAGAGTATTGAGGGACTTATGACAAAGGATATTAATAACAGTTTTGTTGGGCAGTCTGACTGGAACACCAAAAAAGCCTATGAACATGGTAAACCAATAACAACTGTTTTATTTGGCAATAAACAGATTTTCTGTATGTGTTTGTTTTATTTTATAAGCTTAGTTGATTATTTTATGAAAAGCAATGAAAGAGTAAAATCCCTTTATATGGTTTAAAGGCTCAGGAGTCTACTTAGGAGTCTAAAAGTTTAAAAACAAGCATTGATGAATTATTTCCTGTTAAGCATTGTGTGTCGGTCAGTGTGTGATTATTTATCATTAATGTAAATTATGATAATACCCAATAACTGCTTACTACCTGTAGCTGTTTATCACTTTGCATTCGGAAACCGCATTTGCATTGATTATTTTTAATTCAAAAAATATATTTGTTTATAACAGCAGGCATTTTTCAAGACAGCTTTATAACCGAGCGGGTATTTGTGTCTCTGGTAGAGACCATCCTTAGTACATACAGTAAATAAATGCATAATCATTTGGTGATGCAGATCAAAATATTAATGTAAAAACTTAGGCCTATAACAGTCTTGTGAGTGACAATCAATCAGTGGTGTCAGCTGCAATCCTTTTTGTGTAGATTTTATTAAAGCCTTATAGTGAGAGTAAACAATTGCAAAAACACTAAATAATTTACTTCTCACACAAAATGTATTAAACGGATAAGAGGTGTGAGCGAAGGCGGAATGTTTGTTTCTGAAAATAAATCTATTGATCATATAGTAACAACTCCTGCTAGTCTTTTAACATTTACATTTTTAGTAGGAAAACTCATATAAAAAACACCTGTACTGAATATTCATGCAGTGACTAATTCACAAGTAAAAAAGCACAATAATAATGTACATTTACAAGTACGGCATTTGGCAAACACCCTTATACAGAGTAACTTATAGTTATCTTTTTTTCTTCTTTTTTTTGTTTAAACTTTGTTTAAAATTAAACTAAGCAATTGGTAGTTAATGGCCTTGTTCAGAGGCTCAGCATTTGCAGTTCTGTTGTGGGAATCCTTGATTGTCTATTTAGCAGTCCAACTATTACAATACCACTTACCTGTACAAACTGAACAAGAATTTAAGTTACAGTCTACATCAGAGTGGGGAAATGGCTTGTGTTGTAAACAGGCATATTACAGTAAATAATTTCTGTGGACGAAATGCTGTACAGTTTATAAGAGATGAGAGAAGAACAAAGAAAGATTGAATAGAGCCTCCAGAAAGAGTATCTCTAACTCATATATTTACTTTTCACATCTGGGGTAACTAAAAAAAACAATGCACAAAATGTCATATGTCAAACCTTATATGTCAAACTAATCTTTTTTTCCCTATTCTTATGATTAATGAACTGAATCGCCATATTTGTATCTGAATCATGTTGTTAATTCTTGCCACGGGTTGATTAGATAATGTGCATCAATTTTCAGGGGTACTGCAGTCCCTGGGCTGTTGGTTAGTGAGTGTCTATTCAACCTTATAGTTTGAACATCTGTCCTTAAGTGAATAGAGACAACTGATCTATTAATATACATTCAACCTTGTATTTTTATCTATAAATGCAAGGTACAAATAAGTCAGTAAGTAATGATATACAGTGCCAACAAAGCCTGAAACAAAGACTGAAACAAATGTAATGCAAATTAAAAAATATCTTATATACTTACAAATAGATGAATTAATATAAAGAGAATTTTTCATCTATGCAGTTTTATCAGTTTTATATAATTTATCAATTCTAAGACCAGAGGCTCTGTCCTTTGTTAGGATTTTCCCCCCTGATAAGCATTTGTGTCTAATGGACAGCTTCAGTTTTGGAAAGAAACTAATCTCTGTTTGTCAAATGTAAATTGCTGAAGCATTATAAAGTAGATAAAGTAAATTGCTGAAGCATTATAAAGTAGCAAAATTTATTGCCGGTGTGTGTGGGAGAGTAGTATTTCTTAGCGGTACTATAGTTTAGTAAGTGTAGAGCAGGGCAGCGTAGGATATAATGGCATGGTTCTATAGAAGATTGTTGGTGTTGGTGTATATTCTTTTGTTGCTCAGCCCTGGAGTCAGATATCGATTAGCAAAAATCAGATCAGCTTTCAAAGCAGTGGTAGGATACACACACGCACATGCACACATAGGAGAAGGCTTGTTGAAGCAAACAATTCTATAAAAACATATAAACAAAGAATGGTTTGGCAATAGTCATAATAATTATGCATAGTTCTTATTAGGCACATACACATGCATATACTAACTGATAATAAACGAAGTTAATAGACATATATAGTTACATATATAGTTACAAGACTTTAGAACCTTTTTGGATAATTGCTTTTATTAACATTACAGCATTCGGCAGACCACTACACCACTGCTTTGTTATAATATAATTAAAATAAATGTATTAGTAATTTATGTTCATACTGTCAACTGAAAAAGCATTTAAATTCAGAGCCTAAGCTGGGAACAACATGTTGGTAGTAGACAGTCTGGATTGGAACACTAGTGCATTATAGAGCTTACATACACACCCAGATTCCCACCTGGAAAGTAAAATTGAGCTTGGAAAGCTGGATCAATGACATCTCCATTTCTGTATTACACAGAACAAGTATTTGTTTTTGGCATTTTGCCAATGTGTGTGCATTAAGGGACACAGTAGTGTTCTCTCGCTGCCGTTTTTTAGAATACAGCACATACTCACTTCTGACCCAGATGTCAGCCAACGAATATGTAATTAGAACAAGTGCTCACTAAACTCAGACGTGAACATGGCATTGAGTGCTGAGTAGAGAAGTGCTTGAGAAAACAGCTTTTTATGTTTTAGAAATTTGAATAAACTATGACATTATACAATTCACCAGTCTATGTAGACTTTATAGTAAAACATTCTCTAGAAGATGTGTGTCAGAGAACTATGAAAGCAGCATTCTTACTTAATAGACTAGTTTTGTCCTCAAAGCATCATTTTACATTTACCAGGACAGTAGATAGCATTTAAGAAGGACTTTGTTGTTGTACAGCTGTGCCAGAGTCACAAACGGAAATAAGCCAAAAATTTTTTAAATATGATTACCCTAGGTGGCATGGTGGCTTATTGTTTAGCATTGGTCAAGTGGTAGTTTAGCAATTAAGGTGTTGGACTGTAATTGGAAGGTTGTGAGTTTTTGGATTACCAAGACACCACTGCTGGGCCCGTGTGCAGGGTGCTTCCTTAACCCTAATTGCTAAGTTGTATGAATATTTACCTAACTTGTCCCTCCAGGGTCCTGTATTTTGTCTTAAGACTCTCAAAATAGGCCCCAAGTCACTCATAATCCTCTGTAAATGGAATGGGATGCACAAGCAACAGATTTATCAGGCAGATATTCTGAATTAAATGTTAAGGAAACCTTAATCAGCTCTGCATCAATTCTCTATAAAATTATGTTCAAAGTTTCTTTAGCAACACATTACAAAATGACTATCCCAAATATATACACTTTCACTTATATTGTGTTGACAGCCATATAAAAAAAATAACAGGTCTGTTCACATTTGTCACTTCCTGTCCCATAGGTCTTTGCTGGCAAGATCTTTCCTGTGCATCATTTAAATGATATGATTTACTTTGGTATTTCTGCATTGTGTATGCGTATGTACCCTGTGCATGGTATCTATCCCCTGAGTTCCCCTGCCTGGTTTCCTAGGACCCCTGGGATTAGCCTTAGGTACACTATGATTTGTCTACGATTGGAAAACTGTGGGGGATGGGAGCTACCTGCATTTAGATTAGTCAAGGAAATATACTAAATTAAATGCTGTGTAAGGGAAAAACCCTGTCTTACTAAGTATTTAGTTATGTGGCGACTCTTTGTGGTTTGTATGTTTTAATTTTTCTACTGCAATTTTTTTGAGAGTTCTGCCCCTTTCCTGCAACAAGAGCATTATTTGCCGCATGCATACTCATATGTATACACTTCTCAAACTCTGTGTTTGTGTTTGTCTGTGTATGTGTGTGTATGTGTATGTGGAAAGGATCAGTGCTGGGCTGTATTACACTGTCATGGTAGAGAAAACTCGGAGTAAAGGAAGTCCTGTGGAGAAAAGAGACTTTTTGCATGACTGCCATTACACCTCAGGGAGCTCTCTGAGCTATTACTTGAGGCTGTGTTAACCTTTTATGTGTGTGTGTGTTTGTGAGTTTCTTAGAAAGCACACTGTGTTAGAAAGCTTTCTAATACAGTAGATTGTTTGCTCCCTGTTCATGTGTGCAGAAAAATGGCTGGTTTTTTTTCCTTTGGTAAAGTCTCACTACATCCATATGTAATATTTTGTGCAGCAGGCTGACTTTAAAACTTTCTTGAGATTCTCACATGCAGCATGGCTATGAATTTGGTGTATGAAATTGCTAAATACTTTTTTATTATCAATTTTACATCCCAATGGTAATAATATTTCATCTTTACAAAGTATAATAAAATGTAACTGTCTGCTACATTTAAATTTTTTAGTTCCAGTTTTATGTCAATTCTCAAGTAATATAATACTGGTGTTAGCCAAGTTATGTTAAATTATTCAGTATTTCTAAAATTGACTATTCACTATATTAATACAATATTCTGTGCATCGCACTGGTTTCCATTAACGAGCAATTAAATACTTTTTTGTGGTCAATGTTTTAGGTTGACAAGATTTTGTACGCTAATGTTAGTTGAGACATGCGCATGCATGCTTTAATATAAATCAATCAACAACCCTATCAGCATTTCATAGTGAGCTAATCTTGATAATCCAGAGGCAAACACTATACATTTTTACACTCAACTAAAAAATCAAGCACAATTTGTATCAGCAATGAAAAATTGTTGAAAAATATAAAAAAATTGTCAAATAACAATGGTTAGCACAGTCGCCTCATAGCAAAAAGGTACAGAGTTCCATTCCCAGGCAATGGAGTTTGCATGTTTGCATGTTCTCCCTGTGCTTGTGTGGGTTTCCTCCGGGTACTCTGGTTTGCTTCCAACAGTCCAAAAACATGTACATTAGGTTGATCTGTGATTCTAAGTAGCCCATAGAAGTGAGTGTGTGTGTGTGTGTTAATTTTAACAAAGAATCACAGACCTAAAAAAATAATTTTATAGTGGATTTTCAAAAAAAAAACAACAACATACTGTGTATAAATTTGCTAACTTTTTAAGAGTAACACTCACTGAAATTAAAAGTGTTTAGCATGCTTTGAAAACAACATACAGTTTAGTCGCTCTCTGTGTCTTCTGTTGGAAAGAAAGCTTGAGCTGCATTTAAGATATTGTATTACAAAAAGGGAGTCCCAGTTATTGATCTGATTACGAAGACCTCACGTATACACACACACACACACAAACACACACCCACACACACACACACACACACACACACACACCCACACACACACATACACACACACACACACTAAAACTCTAATAATATCTTCACTGTAGCAAAAAATCTTGACTGGACAAGATATTTTTATTTTAAACATGTGTCTGTCTTTGATAGGTCAACTTGGATTTCCTTAAATGCTACAGAATCAGTTTTACAACATTGTGACAAGTAGGTGATGAGGGATGAGGTGTGCTTTCAGATGACTTATCTAAACTGTGCAGGAAGGCTGATTTGGCTTTTTCTTATTCCATGGGCATGTTTAATTGAAGCTTGTAGCATTTACATGTTGTTTCAAACAGGTCTGGCTATCGCTTAGTATGCTGTTGCTCTGGGCTTTGCTTTGCAGAAACATGCCTCTGCAGGGTGACTGATGAGCTACAATGTGCTGCTGTGTGCATGACATAGAGATTTCATTAATTCATTTAATTCATCTTCTATATCTGCTTATTCCGGAACTTTCCAAGGTCACGGGGGTCTGCTGGAGCCTATCCCAGGTACACCCTGTACAGGTCGCCAGTCCATCGCAGGGCCACACACACACAACCACACACACTCACATTCACTCCTATGGGCAATTAAGCGTCACCAATCAACCTAATGCACATGTTTTTGGACTGCGGGAGATTTAAACTCAGGACCTTTTTGCTGTGAGGCAATGGTGCTAACCACTGCACCACCGCGCCGCCCTGACATAGAGATGTTGACTAAAAAACTGCCAGTCATCCATGGGCATCTAAACTAGGTTTAATTGTAGATACTACAACATAACTGAAGTCTGTGGAAAATAACAAATTTCTTTTCATTTTAAAAATCAACAAGGGTGGTATGATAGTACAGCAGGTAGCACTCCCACATCACCTCCAGTGTGGATATCACCTTGCAACCAGAGCTTCAGGGATAAACTATAGACTCACAATCATCCTGATCAAGTTACTGAAAAAAGAAATGAATCCACATTTAAATGATAATGTTTCAGCTCTTGTATCTCTTTAGCTTAATTTCAATTGCCGTTCCTTTTAACCTTGCACTCTCCCAGCAGGTTGGTATGTGTTTGTCTTACTTCCTGTTGGCTAGTTTCTGTATTTTGTGCTGCAAGTTTATTTCCTGTGCATGGTTTAATTACACAGAATTATTTTGGTTTATTATTTCCTTGTAATATGAGTATTTTTGTTAGCTCTCTGTTAGAGAAGCTTGCAACATTCAATCTGTGTTATGCAGACTGTAGAGCTGTGAAAGCTGTAAGATAAATTATTTACTATAAAAAAATATTTTGTGTCAGCTATATTATGTTGTTCTTTGTGAGCTGTTGGGTGTCTTGGTTGTTTCTTAAGGATTTATTTGAATGAAGTCACTTCCTCGCTTGCTTTGTCAGGCTAAGAATGGATGACATGTACCTGGTACCTTTTACATAGGGCGGCGCGATGGAGCAGTGGTTAACGCGGTTGCCTCACAACAAAAAGGTCCTGAGTTCTAAAAATATTCCACAGTCAACTTTCAGGACATAAAAGTGTTTGGGAATGACAGCAACTCAGCCAAGAGTCCTCAATCTGGCAATCTGATGGATAAGTCAGGGTTTGACCAGGAGAATAATATTTGTCTGTCTGCATTGTGCTAAGTATAAAGTTTGGCAGAGAGTGGAATTTTGGTGTGGGGTTTTCAGGAGCTGGGATTGGCCCCTTAGTTCCAGTAAAAAGAACTTTGAATGCTAAAGCAGACAAGACATTTGGACAATTCCATGCTCCCAACTTGGGAACAGTTTGGAGCTGGATGCTTTCTCTTTCAACATGACTGTGCACCAGTGCACGAAGCAAGGTCCATAAAGACATGGATGAGTCTAGTGTGGATGAACTTGACTGGCCTGCACAGAGTCCTGACCTTAACCCGATGGAACATCTTTGGAATGAATAAGAGTGGAGACTGAGAGCCAGCTTTTCTCGTCCAACATCAGTGTGTGACCTCACAAATGCGCTTCTGGAAGATGAAAAAAAGGGTAGGCCGATGTAATATTAAACTGTATGGATTAGAAATAGGGTGTCACTTAAGTTCATATGCAGATAAAGGCAGGTGAGCGATAATCCAACTACAAAGTCAAAAAACAGGCAAATGTCAGTACACAATAAACACAAGTAAACCAGGCAACCAAATCAGAAATGCTAGGGCAGAAAACCAAAACAAAAGACTAGATCAAAAAGACATGAACATTAAAAAACAATTGCTTGGACTAGCAAACAATACTTCACAACATGAGCCCTGTGATGCTAGCTTACAAAGCCTATGACAGGAGGTGCTACCGGAAGTACTAAAAGAGGCGGTACTAGTATATCGGTGAGGGGGACCTATGGTGTTTTTGGTAATCATGTAAAGACAATGGTAGTCATGTAAAGCATATTACATAATAATTTTTTTTATTAAAATAAAGGAAAATATATGTATTTCTTTCTATATATGGAAACTTAGGGACACGCCGTATGCTAAATAATTTACGATAATCATTTTTAAAAGTTTTAAACTTGTGTTTAAAAAAGTTGGTTATATACTTAAAAAATATTGTCTTACATATTGAATATTGCATGGTAGACGTGCAAACACAAAATCACATGATTAGCCAACCCTATTTCCTCTGGTTTATATTGATGTGGTTTTTTTTTTACTATCTCAGTTGCTGTAGACCTTCTTTGAGATTTATCTGTCTCTCTCTCTTTTCCTGTCTCTCTCTCTCTCTTAATATTTCCGCTTAGAACGAGTCACATGCTAGTTGCTAATATGGCAGAAGGGCTCAGCTTGGGTCATGTGATACACTGTTATTGCTTTGTGCCGCATCTCCAATAATCTGTTATGGTGAGAATCAGTGAGCCGTGCATTTGGGGAAATTAAGAATGCAGCCTGACCTGAAATTAAAGTTATTGTCTGTCAATTTCACAGCTGTAAGGAGATAAGAGAAACCATGATGTACTTGATTTCTATGAGGCTTACACAACCACTGTGCTATATTGGCTAAATGTCTCCTGGTTACAACATAAATTATGGTATGACTTGGCCTCATGTGTCAAGGGGCCCTGCTAAAGTAATTACAGTTGGTGCAGCTACTTCATGTTCAAAAGCAGCCAGTGAGAACGCTTGGGGTTTCTTCATTTAAACCAAGAATAGGCTTGTATATATATTACATGGGAAAAATAGAGTTTCCCGGAATATTTACTATTGTAATATGCTTTACCTAAAAAGCAGTATTTCCACAATGCATAAAACATTAAACTCTGCAAAAGGTATTAAACAGATAATCATAGAGTCACTATTTATTTCCTATGTAATTTGGGCTTCACTTTAACTGGATGAGCTAGCGGGAATTTGGACAATGGAGTTTCCTGCAAAAGTAACAAAGGGTTTTTCCTGAAAGCTGGTCCCAAATAGCATGCAAATATAAAAACTATAAAAACTTTAAAAGCAATTTAAAATAAAATGTGTTATTAAGCTTAGTTCCTAGAAGGCCATTTTCCTGCGGAGTTCCGCTTCAACCCTAATTGATTCTTAACTCTGCAAGTCAGTGACCCTCCAGGAACTTGACACCCCCTGGTCTACACCATCTCCCCAAAAGTGACTAGCCCTGTACAGTATGCTTTAGAAACCTGTTTTCTATTATTAGTCAATAAACATAAGTAACTGGAGCCACTTGTTATACCTACACTCTGAATGATTGCGAAACAGATAAATTCTAGAGTTATTTAATCATAACCCCAAATTTCCATGTTAAGATGACTCATGCATTTTCTTGTACTAGTTCCAGCTGCAGCAGTGCTGAGTGGAGAATAAATGTCAGCTTGCTCCTGCTGTAATTACACATTATTCCCTTTCATGCATTATAGCGTTACCAAATACTAATTCTGTGCTTTTGTGTTATTTATCTTGATTTTAATACAAGAAATATGTGCTATAAATTGTTCTGCTCTTTTGGCCTAATTTTGTTTGGATTCCATGCAGATGACTTCTGACTCTTCTTGGTTTCTTATTTAGGTAGCTTTTAGTTCACTCTGCTGTGTCTGCTATTACTAAAATGTCACAGACAACTTTGATTGCCAGTACATACAACATGCCGATAGAAACAATCTGTATCTTTTTTTGGCGGGTGATTGCTCAAAGTTTGGATGAATTCCAAAAGAGGTCAAAGACAGCAAAGTTTGATTTTCATATTTGGAAAGCAGGTCTCTTCTACCCAGTCTCCTGTACATCCACATTTAGTTGAAGTCAAGAAGTCAAGAAGCTGTATTGTCATTTTATCCATATAGAGCAGATGCAGTACACAGTAAAATGAAACAATGTTTCTCTAAGATGCCATGGTGCAACACAAATAAAAAACAACACAGAATCAACAGGACAAGATAAATAAAACATCACACGCAAGAGACTGACCAAAAGTCTTCATAACATAAAGTGCATTTTTGCAACCTGAGTACAAATAGTGCAACATAGCATTTAGCAATATTTAAATGTTTAATATTTATTATTTAGTGCAATATTTAGATACACGACTTAACTTAGACTTGTGTTGTCTGAGCTGTAGATCCTGTCAGTGTTAATAGGTTCTTAGTTGTAAATAGCTAGACCTTCAGACTGACAACAGAAGGTCTGGGAATCTTGGCTGCTTTAAATGGATGAAGGCTTGCCCAAGAAGATATATGACAGGTAAAGCGACAAATTACTTTTCGATTTGTGCCGTTTAGGGATGTCAGTAAGTGCCATAAGCAAAAACAATCTTGTTGTCACGAGTCAGAAGATTAATTTGGATGCACTGCAGTTAGATAATTACAGTTAAAAGAATTAAATGTTTAACTATGACATAAAACAAAGCAAGATTAAGACAAAAACAGTGGTGTAAAAATACTCATTTGGGAAAATAACCAACTAAACCAAAAAAAATACTAAACACAATGGAAACAATCAACCATGAAAAAACAGGGAGACAGGGATGACAAGACAACATAAACATACATGGAGTGATCCACAACATGAGAAAGTATTACAGTCGCCCTCCAGTGGCCTATTAGAGCAACACACCCAAGCTTGACTGAGACCTGACAATCGAGGAATCCAGCATTTGATCTATCTTGATGAAAGTTCCTTGCCAACAATGTAAACACAACAGCTTACTTCTTTGTTTGGGGAACTTTGGGGACCTTTGAGTTTAACCAATCAGAAAATGACCTTGACGTTCTGAAGTGTACAGCAAAGTATGCAGTATGCATCAGGCATTTATCCAGCAGCCCGTGTGTGATGTCTGAGGCTGAGTATGATGTCTGAGGCACAATATTCACAATTTTATAAAAAAAAAAGGTCATGCCTTTCTTAACAAGATGCCATGGTGGAACGAATGATTTATTTCAGTTCAAAACATAAAATACATGATTTTACAAGCATTACTTTTAGATGGTTTAAAAATTAACAGTTTTCACTGTACTTTAGTGGTTTTGGATCAGGGGTTGGCCTTATACATGACAAGGAAAGGTATACAAAGTTATTTTTACATTATTTAATTATGACTGAGTATTTCTGGGGCAGCACAGTCGCTTAGAGGTAAGCAAAGTTGCCCCACAGCAAGAAGGCTCAGGTTTGATTCTCATGGCAGGAGTCTTTTTGTGTGGAGTTTGCTTGTTCTCCTTGTGTTTGCTTGGGTTCACTCTGGGTACTCCAGTTTCCTTCGACAGGGGAAAACATGTAAGTTAGCTTGATTGGTGATTGTAAATTACTCCTATTGTCCATAGGAGTAAGTGTGTGTGTGTGTGTACCTCTTCTGCCCTTTACACTTTAGAGTGCTGAGATAAACTTCAGCAAACCCAGAATTAGCGAATAAGTGGGTATAGAAGATGAATTAATAAATAAACGAGTATTTCTGTCTTCTGTGAAAGGAGCTTATTGAATGGTATGATGAGTACGACAAGTATGTTAATCATATCCTTTGGTCTTTCAAATTACCAGATCCCAGCTTAATTGAACACCTGTGAAAGATTTTGGACTGACATTTCCAGACTGTGCTTCTCTCCATTATCATCAAAACAAGATTAGAGACCATATGATTTGAAATGGCAGAGCTGTGGCATACTGGTTAGCATGGTTGCCTCACAACAAGAAGGTCATGGGTTCGAATTATGGGCTTGGGGACTTTCTGTGCGGAGTTCGCATGTTCTCCCTGCGCTTGCGTAGGTTTCCTCCGGGTACTCCGGTTTCCTCCCA
>JAOTQW010000036.1:11799098-11813214 GCA_026260075.1 Sisor rabdophorus | reverse complement strand
CCGGGATTTGAACCCAGGATCTTCTTGTTGTGAGGCGACCGTGCTAACCACTATGACACCACGCTATGGCTTTCAAGCTTAATATAATGAAAAAATTTTTTAAATTAAAAGTAGTTAATAGCTAAAGTAGTAAGAGCTAATGGATAAAGTTGACCTTGAAAAGAAGCTGGAAACCTAATTCAAACACTAGACAAAGGTTAAAATTACTTTTCCAAGTTATTTTAGGGTCTGTAGCCCAGAAAATAAAAAGCACTAGAGATTGGTTAATAGCCAAACAGTATTGCTCAACAGAGAATTTTTTATGTCTCAGATCAGGAGGATGTCCATTTGTTTTCATTTCTAATTATATTGTGTGTTATCAGGCAATAACAGTCAACATCAAAAGAGTTGCTGAATATAAGCATATAAAGCTCTGCCATAAGAAGTATATTAATGGAAATAGAAAACACACAAATATATTAGGCTGAATGTAACAAAGTCCTAATCGGTCAAATGAATCTTTAAAGAGGAAGGACGGCAAGGTAAGGAAGGAAAGCAGCGAGATATAGAGAGTGATTGAGTAAGAGTTGCTTATGTGGACACCAGACATGAAGGTCACAGTGTCTTTGAAAGTTAATTAAAACTATAATAATCATGCATTCCTTTACATGACTCCTATGTGTCTGTGTGTGTCGTAATAAAATCTGACCCAGTGACTGACAGATTAGACACAGATACACAAGCACCTGCACACATACACACACAATTTAAAATAAATCAACTTAAGGCAAATTAACTTAACATACTAAACGATATATCAATATATTTATTAAAATAATAGTGGTACTTATATACACACTATCCTTTCCCACCAGCAGCTTAAAAAATTGCAAAGAGCATCAATTATATTACAGCTCTTTTTCGATCAGATAAATATTTCTGAACATGACATTGCTATAAAAGATTGAAAGATTGATTTAACTTTACATAACTGTACGCGTTTTAAATCCAAACAAAATTAAAACTTATGTATACAATAAACTAATAATGTATTTATATTAAAATTTGTTAAGGCATAATCTAACTTATAGTCAATAATACAATAATAATGTATCATTGATGACACTGATAACAATCTAATAGCTGAAAGTCTATTTTTTTTTTTGAAATTTCAATACATTACAGCTAACTATATTCCTAGTCAATACATAGTTCTAAAGATCTTTTCAAGATTCTTACCAGTATTTGATCTAAATTCATTACAGTCTCAGAGGCCTCAGTGCACTCGCCCATCCTGCTCTCTCTCTATCTCTCCCTCTTTCTCCTCTCTCTCAATCAGGCTGCGTTTTATCCTGCTCTTACCTCTCTATTCGTGTCCCTTTAACCTTCAGAAATCATTCAGGTATTAGTAATTTTGGCTTCTGTCTGGCTACTGTATATATGAGTGGGAAACTACATCACCCACAATGCAGTTGTGATTAATGTCCTGTGTCTGTGGTTGACAATGTGCTGTCAGCAACATTTAATACACAGGGCAAGAGTCCCACATGGCCAGATCATCAATCAGTTAAAAAAAATACCCATAACTCTAAATGTACTTTGTTCATAGTGTACATTGACTAAATTCTTTTTTGAATTTGTTTTTATATATTTAAGAAACCACTAATAAAAATAAAAAAATAGGATAAGAGAAAGTAGAATAAAAGAAAAAATAAGATAATACAAGATGAAAAAATTAAGAAGAGAATAAATGAGAACAGAAGAAAAAAGAAAAGAAAAGAAGAGGGGAGAAAAAAGAGAGAAGAGAAAAAAAGAAAAGGAAGAAAAGAGTGGTGGGTGGAAGAAGAGGAGATAAAAGAAAAGTGGAAAGAAGAGAATAAAATAGAAGAGAAAAGAAATTAAGAGATGAGAGGAGAAGAGAAAAGAAAAGAAGAAAGGAAAATGAAGGAAAGTGGAAGTAAAGGGGAGACAGAGAAAGAAGAGAGAAGAAGAAAAAAGGAGGAGGGCGAAAGAGAACAGACCAGATGGAAGGGAAAAGAAGAGAAAAGAATGGAGGAGAAAGAAGAGAAGAGGGGAATGAAAAAAAGAAGAGAAAAGAGGAAGAAGGAATAGAAGAAAAAACATTGAATTAATTATCCTAAAGATTTCTCAGATTCTAAGTTCATTACAGGATGTCAGTGAGCATTGATAATATCTAGCAATACTGAAGCCACATATTAGAACAGAAGACCAATAATTACTGCTTTTAGAACGTGGGAGGAAACCGGAGTACCCAAAGTGAAGGACCTTCTTGTGGTGAGGAGAGAGTGCTAACCACTAAGCCACTGTTCCGCCCCTTCTATCATGTGACAAGTGAAATCTTACACAACCAGATTAATCATGTGATGGAGATAGTGGAAAGAATCGTCCCCATCACCCCAATTAGGGAATACGCAGACATAAACAATGAATGAATGAATTGTGTATTGTCTCTTTTTTAAGATTACTTTACTGATTTAAGGATGAACGTTAACTATATATGTTTTTCAAATTCATTCATTTATCTTCTATACTTGCTTATTCCCTAATTCAGGGGCACAGGAGTCTTCTGGAGCCTATCCCAGTGCACATAGGGAGAGAGGCAAGGGGTACACACCGGACAGGTCACCAGTCCGTCACAGGGCCACATAGAGAAATGCACACACTCACATTCACTCCTATGGGCAATTTAGAGTCACCAATCAACCTAATGTACATGTTTTTGGACTGTGGGACGAAACCGGAGGTAACCCATGCAAGTGCAGAGAGAACATGTCATGACCTTCTTGTCGTGAGGCAACGTGCTAACCATTATACCACCTTTTTTAAATTTCAAGCAACCTAAATTAATTTTAGGTATCTAAAAAGTGTCCCTGCTTAAAAGGCAACCAGGAAATTAAAAATCTTGCAACCTTGTTAGTAAAAATTAGTAGCCAGTGGTTTATGTGTTGAACTGTTGAGTAGTTAGAAGTTTACATTCTAGGGCCGCCAAGCTACTGCTGGGCCATTAATCAATGCCCTTAACCCTTAGACGCTTAGCTGTGTAAAAATAAAATAATTTATGTCACATTGGATGAGGGTGTCTGCCAAATGCATTGTAATGTGAATGTAAGACATAACAACATAAATCCTGAAGTCACATGACAATAATTGGAACCATACAAACACACATATACACAGAGCTAATGTATAATGTGACTTATAATAAAGAGATCAAAACAAGCATTAAGTCTATTTACAGAGCTGCTACAGAACTGCAGGTATCTCTAATATGTGTGTGGGGGGGTTTAAAGAAAAGTCTTGAAAATTTTGAGAGAATGTAGTAAGAAAACCACTGTATGGGAAGAGAGGAGAAGCAGGCATGGCTAGGCATGAAACCATTTTCACACCAACGCAAGACACAAGACAATTTATTTTCTTCTCAGAATTCTATTCAATCCTGCCCCCTCTTCCTTACCTCACTGGTACCTCAGAGCAAAAAGCTAGGCCATGTGCTGGAATTAATAAGCTGAGCCCATGCTTTCTGCAGCTCTAGGCTGAAGAGAATTGGAGGATGTATATTTAACCTGCGTACTCGGGTTTCGGCTAGCACACGAACACACAGATGTGGAGCGTGTCTTATAGGCGGCACACACAGCTAACAAACTGAATGGAGCAGCTACATGGTCACTGATCTGCACATAAGACATTTTCATAGTTCCACATACGCTTCGTTCATTCGGGTGTACAACAACTGACAACCTGTTACACCAACCGGAATCTCATACGAGTAGTTAATAACTCATACAGGAAAAAGAAGACCCCCTTCACCACAGACAAATAAACACTAGAGATGCTCTAATTGGCACAGCAAGTTACACAGATGTAGTCAAGGTCTTTACTACCTTTTCGTTCAAAGTGATAACACATGCTAATAGTAACTACAAGAATCACAGCCAAATTACAGCCATAACATTAACGGTGCAGGTTCTAGTCAGCACGCAGCTACTTTCTGACAGCTCTCGATATGTCACCACTCGGAATAGAATGGAAAATCAATTAAAGTGTAAGCTATTGGACACCAGCCCTTCAAAGGGCTGTTATTTAAAGTAAGTTCAATTTGGTAGATAAGACTCTTCATGTTATCAAAGTTCATCTCCGCTAAGGGCTCCACACACAGCACATGTCAACAACATACTTAAGCACAAAGTAACACAAAGGGCAGGGAAAAAGAAAGAGAAAGAGAGAGAGTGGAAGAGGGAGAGACTGACCAGGGTCTGCTGATATCTCAGAGCTTTCCTTTGCGATGCATCGGCAGCCATCGACAAGCTTACACTGAGCCAAAAATAAACCTACACACTGTCCTGCTTCTGTATTACAGCCCCTGGAAAACACACACACACAAATACACACAAGCAGAAATACAATCTCCAGGCTGTGATATATCACTTCTAACAAAAAACACAATAACTAGTCACACCTAGGTTCTGGTTCCTCTAAGGGAAACACTCAGGGTTTTGTGTAAAATGACACACTGTATAGACATTCATTTCACATTGAAGGTATATACATGTTTAGGTTACATACCTGACAATTATAGGACAGAAAATGGATTAAAATCGAACATTGGATGTTTAATCACACCTAAAGCAAATGTGAGATATAGACTGACAGACCAAAAATATGGGAAAGATGAACTAAATATTAAACAGTGGGTGAATTTAGGTATTTTAGCATTTTTATAATATAAACATTTTATAACCAAAAGTGCAAAAGTTGCAGCATTAAATCAAATATTAAGGCACATTACAAATATGATGATTTACAATGTCGCCTTTAAATCAATTGACAGAATTTTCATTAAAAAAAGTAAGCTTTAAGAAATGATTAACAGAAAAACATTTTTTACATGTGACTTATTAATACTTTCAATTAAAGTAAAATTACTTTAATTAATCCCATCCCATACTTACAGCTTTTCTGACGTTAGACTGCTTATGGTACCTTTTTAACCTGCAAAGCATCTGTTAAAGATGATTGATAGCATGTTAAATTTCAAGTAATAATAAATACAATTCTTTGGGCATCCACTAGGGGCCAGCTAAATAATCCAGCAGCTAATTATCAGGCAGTCATTAAATCAAAGCTGATGTAACTAAGTTTTCTAAGATTAATAAGTGTGAAATTAAAGTAGAGAAAGTGACTAGGTAAGAACCATGTATTAGCAAATTGTGGTTTCATAAACATTTACATTTGTGGCATTTGGCAGATGCTCTAATTCAGAGCAACTTATATTGATCTAATTTATACAACTGAGGCCTTAATGGGGTTAAGCAGTGGCAATGTATTGGTACTAGGAATCAATAATCAATAACCATAAGTCTCCAATTATGGTTTAAGTCTAAATTCTTAACCACTGTGCATCCAGTTCTCCTTTTGCTGCAAACAATATGTAAATGATGGAAGGGGGCACAAGTGAAGTTGAGAGACTCTCCTTCTGAGAGAACCATCGGAAAGGCTCAGGCGAAACTCTTTGCTAGTTTCTATTGTCATCTGGAAGCTTTCTCTTCTCACAATATTTTTTTTCTTAATGTTAGAATCATAAATTTAGCATATAAATAAAAAATGACCTGCTATATTACAGATTTTAATGGGCTATTGACATTTGTAACAAAAGAGGCTGTATGTCTATAGTAAAGCACTGGATAGATCGTTGTCTATAGTAAAGCAATGGATAGATCGTTGTTTGGGATATAAGCCTCACTACACGCTCGTTGGCATCATGCCCTTATAATTAACCCACCCCTCCCACCTGGGTTTCCGTTTTGATTCCTGTGTTCCGGTCAGACCAACAAGGGAGTTTTTTGGAGAGGACACTGCTCCCTTTAGGGTGCCCCTGTAACCTGATAAGGGTCTGAATGTGTATATGTGTGTGTGTGAGAGTGTTTGGCTAGGGGCGGGAGTCTCGGCAACTTTCGCCTCATCAGAGAAGAGGAAGCTAAGACATACTGTTCAGGGGCAGAGCCAAATTTTCTACACACACACACATACACGCACGAGCGCGCACAAACACACACACAGGCTTTAAATATGACCTGCCTTGCATAATGAACTGCAGCTGTGATTAGTGACTGATGGGTTATCCCCTTTAGATATTCAGGTATTTTATAGCAGGTTGTAATGATCTCACATGCAAATGAGTGCATAAACAAAAAAAATTCATTCATTCAATTCAAGGTTTTAGTGAGATGAAACTTTCCTTCACTATATAGCTATTCTAGTCAATCAGAATACATAATATAGAATAGAAAATATTCTTTATGTATTTTTCATTGCAATTTTGGCAAAAATCTGGCAGCAGAAAGGTTTAAAGGCAGCAAAGACACTGTGCACCTTACACTGAACTGGAATACACACCCTTATAGACATGAAAACATGAGCGAGCAAAGCGTAATGTGATCGGGGTAAATCACAGCAGAGGTGCTCAGTCCACAGTCACAGGAGAACAGCAAAGCCAAGAAAATAATCTAAAAATGGACCCCAAGAAAAGAAGAAGCAGACAAGAAACGAAAACTGAAAAAATGGAAGATAATGGCAAATCTTTATGCTTGGAAATTGGTGGTTTCAATAAAGAGAATGAAAAAATAAAAATTATTAATGGAGATAAAAGGCTGAATATAATTACTATACTCATGCATGACTCTGATTAATGGTTCATGAAAACACAATGATGGTACAAAACAAATGCACACCTATAGGAGATTATGAACACATACCCCCAAATATCTCCAGACAGCCATTTTATATTTACACATTTATTTAGAAAATCATCAAAATTGTTTTTTTGGTTTTTTTTTTACAAAAATATCACAAATGATTGACAGTAAAAATCAGGGACTAAAAGGAGAACCCATATAATTAAAGCATGTTTTACATTTTAAAGCAGTACATGCAATCATGTACTGGTGCTGATCAGGCCTGCCACTTAAAATGATTTTATCCCATGTCAACCGTAGTCATTTACATAAAGAAAACAGAATGTGATCGAATGCGTAAAGTGTTTTTAATGAGCATGTCTTTTTTTAATAATTCATCAATCAGTACACAAAACATCCTCTAGATTTACTATATGGTTTGGGTTGGAACTGAACCATGAGATAACTGCATTCACAGATGCAAGAAATCAATACTGCTCTAAGCTTATCAACTGGAATGCTGAAATTAATCTCTCTGTGTTTTAACACTTGAGGGTAACATTCAAACACTTCCTCTTTTTACTTCCTGGTCCAAAGGAGGAGATTCTTAATAACACAATCTGGAAGTCGAAAGCAGACCGTTCCTTTTTGAATAATATCTTGTCCAGGGTAACAAGTACTAATGGTCAAAATTTCTTTTTACAACTGGTAGGATATGAAAAATGCTGTGCTTAATGATAAAATGATTATTTAATTAATTATTCGCATTATACTGAAATGTTAGACAGAGCCATGAGTCTTTTTAGGAAAACACATCAAAGTGTGCAAAATAAACTGTGCATTGAAGCTGCTTACGGTGATGCGTTGGAAAGCTTTTTTTCCCTTCTTCCTCTAGTCACAACACTTAACTCAGGGCTAATCTGCAGATTGAGGCACTTACTGTAGTGACCATTAAAACATTTAAGTCAAGTCAAGAGTTTATGTGACATAAGTCTCGACCTAAACACTATTTGATCTCTACTGCCCTCTGGTGACAGAGAAAAACTGGACAGAGGCAAGTAAATTTACAACTGGAATGTAAGCTTAGTAACAAACTATTAATATGGTAATATGTCACGAACAATATTGCCATACAAATAAAGTGTGAAAACACTGCAAAAACACTGCGATGTAAAGAAAACAGCAGATCAATATAGCAGAATTGCAATCAAGTGTGAAATTACTGATGTATTATAGGGGGAAAGAGTGGAATGACAAGGGAGTGCTGGTGGAAGTGATTATTACTGTGACATTGGTCCTGTCTAAAACTGACACAAATGCATCTGAGAAACGTTTTTAAAAAACAGAGTAAACGAATCTTGTTAAAAAGTTAAAATCTGTACAGGGTCAATATACACAACTACCAAAAATAAATCTGCAAGTGTTAAAAAAAGATTATATCATACTTAAGTAAAATGTGATTAATGCATATGAAGGCAAACCCCAATAAAATGTGGTTTAAGCTTTGTAATACATGGAAAGAATACTTAATAAACAATTACTGATATCTACAAATGATTACATGCTCATGTTCATACATTCATACAAAACTATTTCTCTTTTATATAAACACACCCACTGTCCACTTTAATAGGGTCACCTCATGCAGCCTGCTCATTTCAGCATACATGTAAAAACAGTCCAGGTGTTACCAACTGTTTGCCAGAGATTACAATTATTCCTGTGTTTAATATTATGAAATATTACTGGCAAGAAAAGAAAAATGTGCCGCTGGCACTTGATACGGTAGAGGTGTTCTTATTAAAGCCGGCAGTGAATGTATAAAATGTGTGTTTCTAGATTAAACTGGATATAAAATACAAAATGGAGGGGGTTACTTCATGGCAAAATTAAAAAAAAATACTTTTTACAGAACTGTGTGAATATGTACTGTATTATGGTTTGATTGTTTCCCTGTGTGTCTAGTTGTTCGGGTACTTGGGAAAAAGGTAGAGGTCTTTGCAGAGTGAGCTGGTGAACTCGGACATCTCTTTGCATCGATGGTGTGCTGAACCCGGAGCATGACCCTCTCTCTCCTTAATCTGGCTATTAACCTACCCAAAAACAAACAAACAAGGAATCCAAATAAAAAATCTATTATCAACGCTGTAACATTTCAGCTTAGCCTCAAACAATTTAATGGTTAGCCGTAAAAGGTGCAATGTTAATAAGTATAGCTTTTCCTGATCTCTTTCCTGAAGTATTAAAATTATTCATTTTAATTAGCAAAATTTTATATTGCAATGTATTTAAAGGATAAATATATGTGTATGAATATGTGCAATATGTGAATATCCAGAGTGTCCAGAGTGTACCCCTGCCTATCATTTGTGCGCTGGGATAGGCTCCAGCAGATCTTGTGACCCAGAGTTATTAGTAAGCGGGTATAAAAAATGAATGGATAAATAAATGACAGCAATGGCACTGTAAGAGCAAAACTCTTTTTATATGTTTTTATAACGTAAAGGGTTTTGCATTGGAGTAATCCTTTCTGCAGAGAATACAATGTTTAAGTGTAATTTTCTTCCACTACCATATGACATATTAGTTTAAATAAATTTCACATTAAAAAAATATTAATAAGAGCTTGAGATGATGTAAGTCCAAAAGAGCAAAACAGGCAAGGTTCTTAGGGCGGTAGATTTGGCATCCTTACTTGCCTGTTTGGGAGCTCTTGCTTGTGATTGGTCAAAAGAATTTTCAAAACGGAAACAGAAAGATGGGTTTTATTACCTGCACCAGTATATCTGATAGGTGTGTGTCTCTGGCTTTCTTTCTCATAGCTGTGTTAAGTTCCTGAATAAACCAGGAGCCTTTCTTTGTATTCCTCATTGCAGCAGTGCCTACATACAGACACACAAATTCACGCATAAAAAAAAAGTTAGAACTCACCATCCAAAACAGCTAATAAATCACACAGCATATTATCCTAGCTGGTGGGTTACATGCAGATGATTAAAAACTGTTTCTGTAGCTATACTGTGGATACAGACAAAGACATAGCTTGATACACACTGAAACCTTTGAGAGTGGCAAAGCCGCAGATCATGTCGGATCTCTGGGGAAGTTTCACTCGCAGTCTCTCGCTCATTTCACTTGCTGTGTTCTGTCTGTCATGATCGTCTCTCCCAGCATCCCTCTGTTCACAGTCTGTGGGCTGTATTGTATCATCACCATCTAACTGATCCACACCACAGTCCATCTCATCTAAAACAAAACAGTATAAGTATTACAGTACAACTCGATGGTAGCTCCATTTGTATAGCAGATGTCAGGATAATTATTTTAAAACGGTAGGACAATGGTAGTAAGAGCACCAACCTCCTCTACAAGCCTGAATAAAGAACATTTTCGGCTTGTTTTGAAGCAGGGGGCAATGAGCATTATCAAATTGCTCAAACACCCAGTCCAACTGGAAAAGGCAGAAACAATAAGAGGCAAATAAAAACACAATAATTACTGCGAAAATCAGCTTTTCAATACAACAGCTAACTGATTCTGCAAAGATATTGAAGGTATTTCAGTGGCATACTGATGATTGCTACATCTATAAACACACTTCATTACCAAAAGTATGCAGTCACGTGATGATTCCTATGCTAATGTTATAGCATTACACAGTTTTTTCACTGGAACTAAAAGACTCCAACACTGTCCCAGCATGACAGTGATCCCAAGCACAAAACCCCTAAACTCTATTTTCACATGGTGCATTAATATTAGAGTGAAAAAAAATCAAAAGTGTCACAAGTGCACAAAGTCCTGATCTTAACACCACTGAACACCCTTGGGATGAACAGACCTGCAGACTGCAACCCCAGACCTCATTAACTGACATTAGTGTCTTATCTCACTAATACTGTTGTAGGTAAATAAAGAGATATCTCACAGTCAAACTTCAGATTGAAGTGAAATGGGTATAAGATATATGAAATTGACCACATTATAGTGACCACAATATTTTGACATTATAGAGTATGTTCCACAGTATACATCGCAGACACTGCACAGCACCTGCACTTATTCTACAATGACACCCTCCCAAACTTTAATATTCATAGGCAATATTCACAAACTATGTGATCCTACTCATTACATTGTTATTGTTTTTTATTTTAACTGTATCTTACAGTATTTTACTGTTTATTTCCTTTTTTTAAGCACAGTCAGTTGTATTGAAGTGCTACATTTCACTACTATGTATGGTTTTTAGATTATAAATAAAATTTGAATATGAATATTCATTTATTCATCTTCTATACCCGCTTATTCCCAAACTCTGGGTCATGAGGTTCAGCCTATTCCAGCGCACATAGGGCGAGAGGCCAATCAATCGCAGGGCCACACACACAATCACATGCACAAAAACGCACTCCTTTGGGCAATTTAAAGTCACCAATCAACCTAATGCACATGTTTTTGGACTGTGGGAGGAAACCATAGTATCCGGAGGAACCGGATCCCTTCAAGCGCAGGGAGAACATGCAAACTCTGCACAGAAAGATCATAAGCCTGGTATTCGAACTTCTTGTTTTATATCGACCGTGCTAACCAATACGCCACTGCGCCGCCCTATATGAACATTTGTTAGTTTAATATTTGTTGGGGAGAAAAAAAAGACTCACCTCTAGCAACTTCCCATCAATTCCATAAACAGAGCCTTCCACTCCATGAGACAGCAAGCACACAACACAGCAGTCAGATACAGCATGCTCTGGCTGTTGAGCAAACTGCTCTATGCGGGCCCGCATGGCCTAAAAGACAAACAACAGATATTTACCCCACGTTTACACAATTATATACCAACAATTACAAACTCAACATCTTCACCTACAGTATATTGCTACTTAGGTATACAGCTAACACAAATTCTCAGAATTATTTTCTGTAGACGGAAACACGGATGTAGATTTTTTTTAAACCTCTTCTGTCCGATTTCCCCCCAAAAACCCATGACATTAAAATTCTATGTAAGGTATGGTTCTATTATTGCCACTGGCATACTAACTTTGGTGCATTAAAGTAACTAGAGTACATTATTCTCTTAAGTCACACCAGATCAAGTGGGGGAGGGCTAAAAGCGAAGAAACAAGGCAACTAGAACTGAGTTCCAAATTAAATTATATAGTTTATTTATAGAAATGGTATATTTGTGTATAAATGTAGGTATCACCATGTTCTTACCATTTCCTGCCCACCTACTCCTGCTGACATTTTTTCCTATCCTGATCTAATCAGATGATTAACAGTATTTTTGTTTTCCTCTGCTCTGAGATTCCCCTGGCCCATTGGATTCCAGAGATGTCAGTCTAGTACCTGGGCAGTGAGATCTTTTTGCAAGGTTACTTTAAAGTCCAGCTCAGTAAAAAGTCTCCTCAGCACTTCTTCATCTACTTCCCCTCCTCTGCGTGTGTCCAGTTCTGATAACTCAGGTTGGAACCGCACATTACTTAGTACCAGTGCAAGGCCGCGTGGACTAGAGCTCATTGTGTAGGCCTGAAAAAAACAGAGAAGACAGAAAATGGCATATAGAATTCAGGTAGGAAAATCTATGTAATTTAATGTTCATGTGTATTGTATGTGTTTGTGTGTGCCTGTAACTAGGAAGACTGGTGTGTGTTTGTATTTTTGAGTGGGTGTGTATGGCTTTGTACAGTGAAACAGGTAAAACACAGATGTTTGTGTGTAGGTGTGTGTACCTGTTCACAGTGAGACTGGTAGAACTCCTGTGTGCAAGCGAGTACAGCAGTGGTCAGAGGACTGTCAGCATCTAGGCACATCTCCATAGACTCTGGAGGGTCAAAACAACCATACTAATCTTCACACACTGCAGTGGTGCCAGTGAGACAACAGTCATTTGAATATTGAAATTGTATCATAAACAGTAGACTGTCCAATTTAGGACTGTGCCAAAATCAACAGAAAAGTCTCAATACATATTCATATACAGTATGACACAGCCAACACTTACCTTGCACAGTAATCATTCACTAACACATGCACACACTCACCCTGGGTGCGAGCTCTTTTAAAAGGCACAGCACACTCTTCAGTTGGAAGTGGAAATGTAGGGTCTATGAACTTCTGCCAACAACAAAAATCGAAACAAAAACAAAGAAGCAGGTATGAGCTTAAAATGGGTAATCGAGCTGTAATTATTCTTTTGGGTCTTTCTGGTGGACATAACGGAATAATTCATAGATCATAATTACTGTTTAAAGTCTGTTATTTGTTTTACTCATTCAGAACTGTCAGGGTCTTTGGGTGTGGTAACATAAGCAAGTTGAAAAGTGTTTCTAATGTCAAGAAACAGCCTAAAGTGTCCTTGTACTTAAACATAGTAGGATCAGCTCTCCTATGTTTTTGAATTGTTTTACTAGAGCATTAAATCCAAAGATGAATCTCTGAGTGATAAGCTCCTTTTCTAAGAAGAGATAGAAAGTAAAAAAAAAGATTGAAAAAACTTCTAGTTACTGATTAACCAGGAATTTGCAGTCACCATGTTTACACTTAATGCATAAAGAGCTGACCCAAACATAAGAGAACTAAGTGACTGCTTAGGGCTCTTGTGCCCACTATAAGGCCCCAAAAAGGACATAAAATAGAAAAGTACATATTTTTTTTATATATATATCAACAGACAATGGTTATTAAACAAAAATTCTATATAAAATAAAAACAACACAAATTGTGACAGATTTATGTAGTTATTAAAGTTGATTGATGACGCAGCTGCTGTGCAACAAAACCTTTTAGTATTACGCCACAAAAACACATTCTCCAGGTGCAGAGAAACGAAAAAAAGAAAAACAACAAAAAAGAGAAAAAAACAGCTAGACAAAGTGAAGTTAGGAAAATGGATGTAAACTGAACTATACTATACTGTATATTCAGCTATAATTAATTATATTGGTGGCACAAAGTGGACCCAAAATGAAATTCCCTTAAAGGTTAGGGCTGTTGCTGACAGATGCTGACAAAGTACAATTGAGCATATGACAGTAAAGTTTAGTTTTAGTAAGTGTATGCCTTTAAACTATATATCTAAACTGGAAAAAGCAATGTCTAATTAACAGCAAGACAGAAATAATTATTTGCCACACAATTTTAATTGTATAGTTCATACACACAATGAGCTGAAAAGAAAGGGTTTCCCAGAACTTAATTAAAACATTTTGCTCAGGTACTGTCTTATGCCAATATGTACTGACAATTTAACTGCATATTAATGTATTTTTTTTGTTAAATCACCAAACCTGCAACCGAAACGACTATTTTCAAATAAAAAAAAGGTGTTCTTAATCCCAGCTGCCATTAAAAACGGTCTATATATCACTTAATTTCATTTCATATTCTTTACCCGCTTATTCCCGAATCCGGGGTCACGGGGGTCTGCTGGAGCCTAT
>JAOTQW010000036.1:11787879-11798998 GCA_026260075.1 Sisor rabdophorus | reverse complement strand
ACCAATCAACCTAATGCACATGTTTTTGGACTGTAGGAGGAAACCGGAGTACCCGCAGGAAATCCACGCAAGCGTAGGGAAAACATGCAAACTCCGCACAGAAAGACCCCGTGCCTGGGACTCAAAACCAGGACCTTTTTGTTGTGAGGCGACCGTGATAACCACTGCGCCATCACGCTGCACTATATGAACGGCAATGTTTGATTAATTGTTTAATGAAACATAATAATAAATTATTTTTAATGCACTAGCAAAACTGTAACATTAAACATGTTTTAGAATTTATTAGACATCCTGATAAATCTAAGAGCATAAATAAATAAGCATTTTATTGTATTTTTATTTACATTAGCCTTTGTTTTAGCAGGACTGGTTTCTACCCACGTGCTGTGTTTACAGTGTAAATCTAGCATTGAGATTAACACCCTTAAGGATAAGGATAAGAAGCTTAAGGATACAACAGAAATGTATAAATCAATGTTAAAAAAGATTTGGTCCTCGTCAGGGTTCCAAAGGTGCCTCATCAGTAACATCATAATCACTTATCAACCTTTGAACTTTGAGCTGGATGGATTATTGATGTAGATTTCATGAGCTCCTGGGCTGAAAACTATTCTTCTTGTAAATAGATAAATAAACCTTTTTTTGTTATTATTAAAGGTATTTGCATCACTTATTATGTTCTTTTTCCCTGTTCTGGCTGGTGGTCTAAACTTTATAGGGTTGTTCTTATGTTTATGCCTTAGTTGCCAGTAACTGTCTGTGTTGGATTTTACGAATGTTACCACTTACATGCATTTCAATATATCTAGTTGCTTCTTTCTCCCTTCCCCCCTCTCCTTTAACCTGTTTGTACCTGCCTCAGGAATAGGCATAGGAACACACCCAACTCTTCTCCTCTTACCAATCACATTCAAGCAAAGATATACTTAAAAGGTCCACTTCCTGTTTCTATGTCAGCAAAGAGTCCATAGGAGCCTTGTGAGAAAAGTAAAATTTTTTGGGCTAAAGAACCAGTTGCTTCAGTTTCTCTGGATTGCTGGGCAGTGCAAAGGAGGTCCTAACGGGATGTGTGTTTCTATGATCCTCGTGTCCTAGTGGAAGAGAAAGTAAAAAGGAATAGGAGGGAGGACCTGTGTTTCTCTGTTCAGACTTGTTTGGGAATTTCAGCAGGAAGGAGGGGAAGGAACCCAGATTGAGGGGAACGCAGAGGAAAAACTTCTGTCAGTGTTGTAAACATTCAGAACTTATATTTCAGAAAAAGAGAATGAGCTAAAAAATACATACAGCAATCAATATAATCAGTAAAACATTTACTAACTAGGCACAGTGATCCACTCAGTGAGCACGCACAGGTATGTGAAACATTTATGCGTTGGGCAATTCCTGCTAGATCTTCGGTGAGAGTGGGACAGTAAGAGAAGGAGAAAGCAGCCGTATCCCAAAACACTGCACAGGTGAGACTCATGCAAAAAGTCTTTCACATTCTTCTTTATGGATTCTAAAAGTGACCATATTGTAATTGATTTATAAGTAGAGGATTTTATTTTGACTAAGGTTAGCTAAGCTGTTCACTATAATATTGTCAGCCATGTTAAAGTTTTTGTTGTTGCAGATTCTTCGTAGCCATGTGTTATTTTGAGTTAATGTTTGGGTTGAAATATATATTTTGGTGCTTTAAAATATTAGTTCTAAAAAAAAAAGTTAATACTTTTACCAATTGTAAATAGTATATTAAAATGTAATAAAAATTACTATAATGATACTATAATTTACTATAATTTTCCAAAGAGATAACATTATCATACTGTAAGAGCATGTTATGAGACAACATTATAAAAGTGGTTAGCACAGTCACCTCACAGCAAAAAGGTCCCAGGGTCCAATTCCCGGGAGATCTTTTTGTGCAGAGTTTCATGTTTTTACTGCAAATACTCAGAATTTATTCCACAGTTTAAAACATGTACATTAGGTTAATTAGTTGATTCTAAATTGACTTTATAGGAGTGAGTGTGTGTGTGTGTGTGTGTGTGTGTGTTTGTCTATGTGTGGCCCTGCGATGGGCTGGCAACCTGTCCAGGGTGTACCCCTGCCTCTCGTGCACTGAAATAGGCCCCAGCAGACCACTAACCCTTAGGGAATAAGTGGGTATAGAAGATGAATAAATAAATAAAGCTCTACGAATAACACATATTAAATACACACAGATTAAGCCTGGCCTATTTAACTTATTTGACTAATCATAAAATGTTTTATATTGTTGTGCCTGTTTTTGTCTCATCCTTTTTTGTTTTTTAAAATGTATATGTAGTAATTAAATATCAATAATAATAATAATAATAATTAAATTTAGGTTCAACATATAATAATTAAACAATTAATGAGCAGTGAATATAAGTAAATATAATTATCCCTGACAGGTTGACTAAATTATGTTGCCATGGGAACCAAACGCACAAATCGGACCATCGAGGATTCTTTACAACTGCCACGCAGCCCAGCTACCCCCGACAGGGGCAATCAGTCAAATGAGTGGATAAACTTTAAGGCCAGACATCAAGCTGGTCCAAAAATCCAAGCTGAACAAGAGAGGGGAGGGAAAGAGTGGAGAGCTGGAGAGATGGATAGAATAAGAGACAGACCAAGAGAGGGAAGGAGGGATGTGGAACAAGACCTGACAGAAAGGGAAAGATATGCTCATTTCAAAAGTAGGGAAGAGGAGATGGCTTTGAAAAACAGGGACAGAGGAAGAGAGGAAGAAAAATCAAAAATTGGAAAAACTGTTTCTCTACAAAAGTATACACAATACAGAGAAAGAGAGAAGGGAGACACTTTCCCTAAGACTGTAAAACTATGTAATGAAAGAGAAAGAAGACCCAGATATTCTGTTGATCAGGGTAGTGAGAAATTAATGGAAAGGGGTTTTGGAAGGTTAATGGAAATAGACATGATTGGAAATGAAAGAGAAAGAGAACGAGCCAGAAAGCGGGACAAAGATACCCAGCGATACAAAGAGATAGAAATGCAGAGAGAGTGTGAAAGAAGAAAAATAAGAGAAGGGATCAAACAAAATGCAGGAAAACAATCAGAGGAGGAAGAGTTAGGCAGAATAAGATGGGACCCTGGTAAGCGGGAGAGAAGAGAAGAGAGATACATTGATTTCATTGACAGTGACCAACAGATTATAAGAAGCCAGGAAAAAAACAGGTATCGAGACAGAGAATACCGGTATTATTCAGCAACAAAAAGAATTATAGTGGGAGATCGAGAAAATTTCTCGGACAGAGAGGAAATAGATGAACGGCGGAGGGCAGTAAAAGAAAGACCCAGATGCACAAAAAGTGAAGGAGATACTGATGCAGAAACAGAGAGAGAGGTAACAAGGAAGAGGGATGCTACAAGACTTAGGCTTGATGGTAGTAGTGAGGTGGAAAAAGAAAGAAGCAGGGACAAATTGAAAGAAAGAGAAAGACGCAGAGAAGTCGAAAGGCAGAAGGAAAGAGACAGAAGGAATGAGAAAATAACTTTACAATCTGGTGGCGGAGAAGGGAATCGAGAATGTATGATGAAGAGATACAGAGAGGGCAACATCAGAGAAAGTGATTGGGTCAGAGATGAGCAAGGACCTGATAGACGATGGGATCGGTTAAGGTGCACTAATGACAGAAGTGAAGAGAAAGAAATCAATGAAAGAATAAGAAAAAAACACGAAGGAGCAATAACATGCATATCACCTGTAGAGAGAGAAATGTACATGGAATGGGCAGACAGACAGAAATATAATTCTTATGAGAAAGAACTGACCAAAAGTAGCCAAACACAGCAGGTGACTGACAGGAAGTTTCATGAGGAAGTCCAAAGCAGCAAAGAGTGGATTCCAGGAAGTAATGCAGAAAGTGACAATCACAGGAGGAGAATTAATAGCTTCGAGGAAAAAGGCCGAAAGAGTGCTTCTGAAAGAAAGGGGGAGCAAAGGGAAGAAGGGCAAGATACTGTATATGGTTCCAAAAAAGGAGAGGTTAGAGACGGTCCTGAAAAAGAGCAAATTGAGATGGTGAAAGAGAAGGACATTGAAAAATTTGAGAGCAAAAAAAGGCCAATTAGGAAAATGTGGTTGGAGCCTCGGTCAGGAAGAGAAAGGACAGAGTCTCTACAGAAGGAATTTAAGGAAAGACAGCAAGCAAGGGAGAGATACACACAAAGATACAGAGAGGAAAAGACATCAAAAGTTGAGAAAGAAATGTCCTCAGAAAGGAAGAATGGAGGAGTAACAATGCTAATGGAAGACAGTCCCCAGGAACTAGATACTACTACAGAGTTTATTACTGATGATGATACTCAAAATTTGGAAGAAAGTACAGAAGGTGAGGAGATCTTTGATAATGAAGGCTGGTTGGATGTGCCATGGCAAACAGAGACAAAAAATGTAACTGATGACATAGAGGAGAGTGACAGCAGAGAAGACGACCGTGGTAGCGATAAAAATGTTAACTCTGAAGGTGAAGAGGGAACATGGGAAGATTGGAGGGACAGAGTGACTTCAGGAGATGATGGTTTTGTGACAGTGTCTAGTGGTGCAGATGAGGATGAGACAGAGGAGGATAGGTTTGAGGATTGTACAGAATTTTGGGATGATGAAGATAGAGACAGTCTAGGTAAGCAGTCACCCACAAGCACCCATCAAATAGAGGAAGATGTTGAAACCAGAATGATCAAAGAGAGAAGTGACCATGCAGTCACCATCTTTTGTGTGGTTGGTCAAACTCTTCCCAGGTCAGGATCTAACCAAAATCCACTACTGGAAGAAATGGAGCAGGACAAGACAATTCAGGATTCATCCCTGGGAAATTTTATTGGTGATCAGCATAAAGCACTAAAGCACCAGGACATAGAGGCAGAAAACGAAAAGACAGACAAAGAACTCATTTTGTCTGAGGTGAATGGGTCAAGCAGCCATGACACTAATTGCAATGATGCGGAATCTGATCAAATGGTCAGGGAAGCTTCTCCATCAGAGAATTTAGTAATTAGTGCTGATGTGAATGCAATAAAAGACATTGAACCATACCAAACTGAATCTTTTGAGACACTAACCCAGAATGAGGACCATGAAAATTCTCAAGTAAAAATTACGGATGAAGAAAAACAAGTTGAACGACAAAATGAAATAGAAGGTAGTTTGGTGGTGGAAGAAAGCACAGAGGACAGAAAGCGCTACTCCGCTGAGCCGCATGTGAAGTGGGCTAAAAATGTGCTCATTGAGATCTTGGGTCCTAATGAAGAATCTGGGATCTTTATGATACCTGAGCCAAACACAAATATTGAGCAGACAGGAGATGGTGCACCAGCTGAGACTGAAAGTCAAGGAGACTCACCCCTGTATGGCATAGTCCAGAAACCCCGTAAGCACAACCATGACAGAAAATGCATAGACCCAGAAGTACATTTTGAACCAGAGAACACAAAGACAAACGTAGTGGTAAGAACTGAAAATCTGTTACATGTAGAAGGACAGTCAGAGGGAGAAGAAGACCTTGAAAGACTCTCCACCAGTCCAGACCTGCTGAGTCTTTCTTCTGATAATGAGACTGATAAGGAGGCGAGCAGTAAGAAAGAGAAGAAACAAAAGAAGAAAGCAGTATGGAAACTTCTAGGAACTAACAGCTTTCGGGAATTGGGGAATGAAGTATGGGGAAAGAAGGCTGGCATTCGAAAGACATTACAGAAACATAATGAAGAGGAAAAGGAGGAAGAAGGAGTTGGAAGGGACCGAAGAACCAGAGTCTTTGAAACAGGTGATAAATTTAAATTGATAAACTGCCTGTGGTTCAGATTTCTATATGGTTTAAACCTTTTAAACATCTTTTGCAAATTACTATTTTGCCAGCTGTTGGTTTTGCTCAGGAATGTTCTAAAACTTAGAACATAAACAGAAAATAAAAACATTTTCAAATGCTAATTTAAAAAGTTGGATCTCCTTAATTAGACTGCCCACTGACAGTCTCATTTTGCATCACTGTCACTTTTACAACAAGGGAAAAAAATACTGTAGATCATATCCGACAGACTGTCGCTTTAAATTTAATTATATTTTTTGGGGGAAAAAAATTCATAAAGATGCTTAATTAGATGTTACATGTTCTTATGTGATTGCAGGTGTGTTGCTAATATTGTGTAAGACTAAAGACTTTAAATAGTACTAATATCAGAAGAAAAAAATTTATTTTAAAAAGTTTATTTTGTCACAAATTCTATAGAACATTTAAATTGTTAATTTGCTTATGGCAGGATTTGGCTTGAGGAGCTAGAGTCCAAAAACTTATAGTTTCAACTGTTTGGGCTACCACATATCGCCAATAGATGGTTTTGCTTGTTGTTGTTCCCTAAAACTGACTCATAGTATAGACAGTCGATGACAAGTAAAATGCACTACATTTATGTGTGAAATCTCTATAATAGTCTAGGTGTGGCACGATTCTGATCTCGATCAGTCAGTTTGAAAGACAGAGTCTGTCTGAGACACAGCTGCCTAGCTTTAATTTACCAAACTTCAATAAATCTTCTTCTTTGAAGCCACAAAAGAAGCTTGGTATTATTAGTAGATACTATTAATATGAGTCCCTTTGGAAATTTTCGAACTTAAGCTTACATTGTATTTTGTTGTTTTAAGCTAAATGGTGGTATAATTCTTTTGTTTAGATAACGAATATGATGATTTGAGTTTCTCATGGAATGACTTAGATTTGAGGTAAGAAAATATTTAAAAATTATTGGTCAATGTGTAATTATCAGCGATTGTTGTGAATTGTTTAGCCTTTTTTTTCCTCATGCTAAAACCAAACACATCTGTATGTATGTAATGATCCTTATTTAACTCTCTCTCTCTCTCTTTGTCTTGTCCAGGCATTTTAAAGGAACACTTAGCAGGACAAAAATGAGGACCTCCAAATTTTACAGTGAGTTTGTTTAGATTTGGCTATAGTTTGCATGCTAAATTTAAGTCTTTGTGGCTTTATAGAATGTATGGCTAAGTACCCTTTTCATGTCCATGTTTATTTGAGGGATGATTTTACAAAAAAGTCTAGGCTAAACAATGAGATAATAGAAAGTTTAATAAAAAAAATGGCCGGATTTGCATAGAGTGCCTATAGTGCAAGACTCCCATGTTGTTTTTATAGCAGGTTGTACTGTGCATCATGACATCTAATACTTTCCCATATGGCTGATACAGCATTCTACAATTAGCAACAATAAATTATCACTGCCTATTTATTCTGTGCTTGTTACGCATGACATGGTATACTACATAAAGGATCATAGATGGTTAAGTTGTGTCCATTTGTAACCACCCATAACTATGTAACATACATTATCTGACATACATTATGTTATACCAATTCAGATATGCATATACATTTGTGTAAAAATGTGTATGTATAGCCAAATATTTGCATATACCTCAGACAGTAAGTGTCAACAGAAAGTGTTGATATGTTGTGTGCATGTTTCTCTTACTTCTGTATCAGCAAGTTTGTGCATGCAAATCTGCAGAACAGATGTTGAGCTTCACTTGAATTGTTTCTGGTCTGTGTGGAACATAATATTAACAATAATTCTTGGAAATAGTGTTGCCTGAAAAGTATTATATATATCAGACTTTAAATAAGAAACATTACAGTATTTGGCCGATGTCCTTATCCAGAGAGACTTACAACTGATCAATTAGAGGTTCCGGGGCCTTGCTTAGGGCCCACAGTGGTGGCTTGTTGGTGCGAGGAATTGAACCCTGTTCATTCTGGTGTCAGTCCAGTACACCTTGACCACTAAGCGACCACTTTCAGGTTCCTGTCCCTTTAATATATTTAAGGGTTTTTAAATTTCAAGTAGCAAATATATTACAATAAACAAAAAATGTGTTTTTGCTACTATCCCTATCCCTTTACCCCAACTCTAACTCAAAAATAGGTATAAAGTATAAAGTTAAATAAGCAGAATAACAACAAAAATAAGGAACATTATTTAAATAATAAAGAGCTCCCTAACTGAACGTATACTGTTCTTACACATAGACATTCTAATTGGTCCATGTTTAGTCTATGGTAAAGTTTCTGTTTATGTAGCAAAATTATTAAATTTATTTATACAACAATTAGCAACAATATATAATCAATAGGGCGGCACGGTGGCGTAGTGGTTAGCACAGTCGCCTCACAACAAGAAGGTCCTGTTTCGATTCCTGGGCATGAAGTCTTTCTGTGTGGAGTTTGAATGTTTTCCCTGTGCTTGCATGGGTTTCCTCTGGGTACTCCGGGTTTCCTGCCACAGTCCAAAAACATGTACATTATATTGCCCATAGGAACTGAATGTGAACGTAAACGTGAATGTGTGGTTGTCTGTGGCTCTGTGATAGACTGGTGACCCCATGACCCCGAATTAGGGAATAAGCGAGTATAGAAGAAGAATGAATGAATGATATCACTGGCTATTCATTTATACAAATACATATCATTGTATTTGTTCCACATGACATGGTATATATCTTTTTCCCTCAGATTCCCAGTTGTATCAGCAGTATAATGAGGTGGTCCAGAACAGGGAGCTCATTCATCAGTCTCATTCAGATGCTAGCTCTATTTTAGGGGACCATGATGTCCATGCTATCTTAGAATCCTCTTCTCCATCGCATTCTCCGATTTTGGCTCGTCGGCCCCTGCCACCCCTTCCTCCTGTACTCCACCCCCATTCAATACCTAATAAAAACGTTATATCCAGTGGAAATGGGTTATTGGCCAAATCCCAAAGGCCACCGTCACCTCGGCTGTCGAGGACATTTGCCACATCGCCCATGCTGTGGCAAGACCTGCCTGGAGTAAGGAACGACCCTGAACTGAAACTCCTTAGTGAGGAGAAAAGACGCTTACAGGAGGTATTGTGTGGCTCTAGTCCAAGTGCAAGGCTGAGTTAAAGATGATTTAAAGTGCACAAATTTGATCGACTGCCTGTTGTAGGTGAGATTTGAAGTGGTGACATCTGAGACGTCATATTGCAGCAGTCTGGACATTGTGGTGGAGCATTTTGTCAAGTGCAAGCAGCTCAACTTGCTTTTGACTTCACAAGACAAAAACTGGCTTTTTTCGAAACTGTCAGATGTCAGAGCTATCAGTCACAGGTAGGAATTAACACTTCTTTTTCTTCTCTAATTTTTTCTTAAACGAACATCTACAATCTGTTTGTAAGTAGTTTGTCTTTAAGTTAGCTAGTTTTGTGTAAAATTAGGGATGCCTTTTGTGACATCATACCTCTTGTCATATCTCTTGTGACATCATTAACACAACTTTTCTTGCACAAAGATTTTAATAATATCGACAACCCAGTTATGACACATTGCAAATGTGTGCTGCAAAAATATTAATAAATTAATAAAAAATAATAAATAAAAATAATAAAAGTAGTGTAGCAGTATCATTAGCAACCAGCCCTGCCACTGTGGGTATTGGGCAGTACCAGGGGTGTAAGGGTCTCCCAGCACACATAGGGTAAGAGGAAATGGTACACCCTGGAACTCTTGTCTGAGAACCCGGGACCTTCTTGCTGTTTGGCGCTCTTCAGACAGTCCAAAAACATGTACATTAGATTGGTGATTCTAATAGACCCTATGTGCCCTGAGATAGTGGTGTCATAGGGAATAAGCGCATATGAATAATAACTACTGTTTAGCAGTATTTTTGTGTAAAATGTTCCAAAATATATTTAGTGGTATGTCAAAGATAAATGAGTAGATTAAACCTGTTTAAAAAGGAATTGTAATAAGTTGCAATAATTACATACTAAAGCAATACTCAGGAATATTTTAGACGAAAGAATGTTAGCAAACCTGTTCTTGGGTAGTTTAACCAACCTTGCATGCCTAATACAGTAAAAAGCAAAATCTGTCTTTTTTTTCTTTCCCAAAGGTTTTGGTATTGCTCTAAATTGCAAGAATGAAAATAAAATTCAGACAGGTCTGAATACAGGTTGTTAAACAACAATTCTTTTATGAGGAAAAAAAAGTCCAGTATTGCTCAGAGGAGGAATATAAAGCTTTGTAATGTAAAGGACTGATGTTACTGATGCTAGAAATCCTCCCAGTAAATGAGTCAATAAAAAGTGTTCTTTTCCTTTTCCTCTTTTTTATCTGTTTATCTATTGCTATGCAGCTTTTTTTCTCAGTTGGAGGAAAGAGTAGAGAGTGATATTATGCACTTTACAGTGTGTGACATCATCATTAAACACTGTCCACGATTCCGAGCTGTCTACGTCCCCTACCTTACCAACCAATCATACCAAGACAAGACATATCAAAGATTAATGTAAGTATGATTAATGTAGATACCTCTACACTTAAATACCGAGTAGAAAAGCTGGTTGGATGTGTAAATTCTGTCAAACAGAGAAAGTATTTTATAAATTGCAAATTAGGATTAGGCCTATAAACACAGACCCATCAGACTGTTCAAATTTCAGATACATGCATATATTACAATTTATTTTTTTTAAGATTTTTAAAATTGAAATTATGTTTCCTAGCTACCACAAAATACTTTTGTTTGTGTGTACAGAACAGCTTTTTCCTGTTTCCCTACCTTCTTTCATTTAAAACCCCTCCTCTTCAATCCTACCCCATGCTCTCTTTTACAGGAATGAGAATATTGGTTTTCGCCACATAGTGGAAAAGTTGGAACAAAGCCCCAAATGCCAGAGACTTCCTCTGCGCTCCTTCCTCATCCTTCCATTCCAGAGAATCACTCGGCTTAAACTGCTAGTACAAGTAGGTTATAACTTTAAATTACATACTGCAAAGGTGATCCTCAAAGTCATTACCTTGATTGAATCGCTAATTAGCTTGGCCTACCATCCTTAGAAAGAAAATCTGAATCAAAATAGAAAATAAGCTTTAAACATTTGTAAGAGTGATATCTAAGATTTAATCAATAAAAATTAGGGGCGGCATGGTCATGTAGTGGTTAGCACACTCGCCTTACAGCACAAAGGTCCCAGGTTTAATTTCCGAGGAAGGGTTCCAAACTTCCTGTGCGGAGTTTGCATGTTCTCCCCGCGCTTGCGTGGGTTTCCTCCGGGT
>JAOTQW010000036.1:11774027-11784430 GCA_026260075.1 Sisor rabdophorus | reverse complement strand
GTGATTCGCTGTGGCGACCCCTAAATGGGAGCAGCCGAAAGGAGAAGAAGAAGAACAATAAAATAGAAATTATTATTATAATTCTATGTGTAAGAATATATGGCGAGTTTGTTTAGATTTTACATTTATGGCATTTAGCAGATACCCTTATCCATTCATCATTTTTAGATTTGAGTAATTGAGGATTTTGTGGTCTTGCTCAGGGGCCCAACAGCGGTAACTTGGGGTTGCTGGGAATCAATTATTTATTATTAACTATTTGATATAATTCTTATTATATGGGTGTACAATTCTTTTGAGTTACAATTTGTTGTAAAATCCATTCCTAGATCCTGGTTTAGCAAAGAGCGGCTTATTATTTTTTATCTGAGAACATCCGTCAAATACAAACATACATCTGTAACTGTTTCACTAACATTGTAGTGGCGGATTAGTCCACCAAGCAAAAGCATACCAAGGTCAGAAATGGGTAAAGTAAATAAATAATAAAATTATACATGAAAATGATAAGGTTACTATGTTATAGTATGATATTATATGATATACTAGACAGGATATCTGGATATTTTTTTAAATTGTTAACAAATACATTCCTTTTTCTTGTCACACAGTAACAAATGTCAAATGTACATATTTAGCTGTATGTAGGCTCTTTATTTTTATGTGCCATTAAAATGTACATTTAAATTTAATTTTCTATTACTTTTTGTTCCTGCTCCTATTCTTTGCCTTGTAGAATATTGTAAAAAGAACAGCTCCTAAAACAGTGGATGAAGCACAAGCAATTAAAGCCATGAAATTACTGGAAAAGGTAAACACACACAAACACAGACACACAGAGTATTCAGCAGGTAATTAGTTCTTTATCTATTTTTCAGATGATTCAGGATAGTAATGACAGCATATCTCAGATGAAAAACATTGAATCTTTGGTGTCCCTCAATGCAAAGGTGGACTTTGAGTGCAAGGTGAGAATTGCGGGATTATACTGCAACCTAAGAAAATCAGCAAGCAGTTATTTTAATTGCACGTTATAGTGTTAAAAGGATCATGAGTGATGATAAACCTTTATTGTAAAATACTGTGACTCTTTTACAACTGAAAATCCAACCTGTCTAAGAACATGAAATGAAATGGTCTGAATCTTGTCATTTTTACTTTTTTTTTTTCTTTGAAAATAAGCATTTATGAGCATTTAAACACTTTTTATTATGTTTATTATGTTTCCTTTATATTTTCTGAGGTCAGGACTTCAAAGTGAGGCGCAAAGGGAAATTGCTTAAATAATATAATGCTACAACATACAATGGATCCAATGACATTCTAGCACTGTCTGTGCTATTTCAATTTTATAGCAACTTTTTGGAGAGGAACTACATATGGATCTGACGAAGTGTCCACAAACATTTGGGAATCAATCAATCAACTCTGTATCTGTCTGTCTATCAATCTATTTCTTAATATAATATTCAATATATCCATCTGTGACTCTATCTATAAATAGATTTCTCTATCCATCTACACTACATTGGCAAAAGTTTGTGGTCACCTGACCATCAGATCCATATGTGGTTGTCAATATGTCAAATATGGAAGCACACCGTTGTCTATAATGTTTTTGCATGTTATAGCATTACATTGTTTCTTTAATGGAACTTATTTTACTGACCATGACAATGAGCAAAAAGCCCCTGAGCTCCATTATCACAGGCTGTGTTACAGTGCGGCAAAAAGTATTTAGTCAACCACTAATTGGGCAAGTTCATGGACCAGTGCCCGGGATTCAACCCAGGACCTTCTTGTAGTGAGGCGACCGTGCTAACCACTACACCACAGCACTGCCTTATTGGGCAAGTTCTCGCACCTAAATAGTTGAAAGAGGCCTTTAATTTTCAACATGCGTATACCTCAACTATGAGAGACGAAATGGAGTTAAAAAAAAAAAAAAATACATAATCTGATTTTTAAAGAATTTATTAGCAAATTATGGTGAGTATTTGTATTTTTATAAGTATTTGGTCACCTACATACAGGCAAGATTTCAGGTTGTCACAGACCTTTAAGAGGCTTAGCTGTATTAATGGCACTTGTTTAATCTCTTTTATATTTATCAGTATAAAAGTCACCTGTCCACAAACTCAAACAGTCACATTTCAAACTCCACTATGTCCAAGACCAGAGAGTTGAATTTAAAGAATTGTTGAATTTAAAGAATGAATGGGGCTATGTATCATCAGATTTTGAGTGAAAACCTTGTTCCATCAGCAAGGGCATTGAAGTTGAAGCGTGGCTGGGTCCTTCAGCATAACAACGATCCCAAACACACTGCCTGGGAAACAAAGAAGTGGATTGTAAAAAGCATTTCAAGATCCTGGAGTGGCTTAGCAAGTCTCCAGATCTCCACCACATAGAAAATCTTTGGAGGGAGTGTTGCCCAGCGGCTCCCAAACATCACTGCTCTAGAGGGGATCTGCATAGAGGAATGGGCCAACAGTGTGTGAAAACCATGTAAAGACTTACAGAAACCGTTTGGGTATATAACAAAATGTTGAAATGAACTTTTGTTATTGAACAAATACTTATTTTTCAAATTTGCAAATAAATTCAATTTGCAAATAAATTCTTAAAAAATCAGACAATGTAATTTTCTCATTTTGTTTTTCATAGTAGGAATACCTAGGAGGTAAATTACCGGCCTCTCATCTTTTGCATAATTGTTGGCTGACTAAATACTTTTTTGCCCCACTGTATTATTAGGGTAAAAACAACACAAGTATTCAGGGGTACTGATTTTAACACCACTGAACACCTTTCAGATGAACTGAAACATCAAATACAAGCTAAACAGACCTCCTTACCTGACATTAGTGTCTGATCTCACTAATACTGTTGTAGCAGAATGAAGAGACATCTACATCTATCTATATTATACTAAAGAGTGGAGCTTAATAAAAAAATGTCAATAAATCTGAAATAAGATGTTTGAAATTGCATGTTCATGATGCTCAGGTGACCACAAACTTTTGGCTTTGTTTGAAGAAAAAGCAGTTACCTGTTATGATGGTTCACAGTTTGCCCATATGTGACTTAAGCGTGTATATGTATGTTTCAGACTTTGCCATTGATCAGTCAGTCACGAAGGCTGGTAAAAGAGGGACAAGTAACAGAGCTAAGGGACATCATGTCAAAGGAAAAAGAGAGAGTTGCCTATATACACCTCTTCAATGACTACTTGCTTCTCTCATCACCCAAAGAGTATGTTTTTATATGTACACTTTCAATATGCTAAACACATCACATAACACATTATAATTACTGACCCGAATGATAACCTGTTTAAAAGAAATACACTGCAGTATCTCCTCATGTTATAGAGGTGGCCGTTTTACCGTGATTGATCATGCTCCGGTGTCAATGCTAAGAGCTGAAAACTGCAGAGTCAAGCTTCACTCATTACAAAAAAATCTCTTCCGCCTGCACGTGGGACAGAGAGTCCTTCTACTACGAGCAGAAACACAGTGAGTAAAATGCTAAACACATTATGATTATATTCCTATTTAAAATTTGCCATTTGTATAGTTTTCTTTTTTCTTTTTTTTTTATTTGAGATGTTATGTACTCTACCATGCAAGAGGAGGAGGGTGTCATTAGTAGCACAGTCCCAATCTCAAACATAAACGTTAACCAACAGGTTTCATGGTTAGCTTCATTTACTTCTTTACTTCATATTAAATTTATTCTGATCTTATTCAGAGCATCGATCAAATAGTTTAAAGTCTCTATTGATTAACATATTAAAATTGGTACCAAACAAGGTGACAAACTTTTGGGAAACGGTTGGGAAAAGAGCTAACCAAAGTAAAAATAAATGACAAAAATAAACTACAACTAATCACAAACTACAACAGGGTTGAGTTTCTATTGCATGTGAATGTGCAAGCCAGTGTCCAAAATAAAGTGCTTATCCAGGTTAAATATATTGTACATTTTAATTTATAAATTATCTGCTTAATTTTGCAGGTCTGATAAGCTGCGTTGGATCTCGGCCCTGTCTCACCCTCATCCTGAAATTGACTTTAATGCAGCACAGGGTTTGTGTCACTTAAAAAAAAAATAGGAACTTGTGTCATAATAACTAGGCAAAACCCATCTGTTGAAATATCTTGCCTTTCCTCCTACACAGATATTCCGCAGATGCAGTGTATTCGAGCTTTTGTAGCCCAGCAACCTGATGAACTCAGCCTGGAGAAAGCTGATGTCCTGCTGGTACATCAACAGAGCAGTGACGGTAAGTATTAGAGTGTGTATACTAACACATACAATTAGCCCTCTGCAGTATTACTATGTCAGTTTATACACCACATAAATTATATAATGAGAGACTTAATCTAAACAAAATACAGAGTCTATTTTAAAGTTATGACTATTTCCCCAGATATGTTATAAAGGATTAAGCATTAATTACTTAAAAAGAATTCACTACTAAATACATGAACACAAAATTACTTTTTTTTTTTTAAACATTACAACACACTCAAAAGTAATTCATACGTGCACAAATACCCCGTGAGGCACCGGTGTCCCATTTGATTTGTGCCAAGTGTTTCCAGGATCAACTTCAGCTCCACCATAATTCTAAATAAATGAATATACTAATGACTGGCTTGTTTCTGTGAAGGTTGGGTGGAGGGAACACGTCTATCAGACAGACTTCGTGGATGGGTCCCTGAGTCTCACCTGGATACAATAGTGAGTGAAAAGGTTCGACAGCGCAATCTGATAGACACGCTAAAGATTACTACTGCAACAGCCACAACATGAAGCATTTGCAAAAGTCCTGTCCAAAGCCAATAGTATCTGTCCTTAAAAATCTAAAGCAACCATGAAAGACTCTAATGAGCTACGATAACTTTCAGGAAACCATATCACGGATTCTCAAATAACACTGAATGTTTTACTTGAACCATTGATGTGAAAAACTGGGACTCAATAAGAAGTTTAATTATTAGACTTTATTTCGGATTGTATGGTTTTTTAAAGTCAGACTTTTTCTGCACCTGGTGCTTAAGAGACACGGTGTACATGAACTGCTTGCACAGAAAATGGACTTGTTTATAAATCAGTGTTATATTCCGAGCAATGTGCATTCTTGAAAAACAAGTATGTCAACATTTTCTTTACACTGACCAGCACAGCATTATTACTACCATAAAACATCACCTATGACTGTACCTCAGATGGGTTTATTTTAAAAATTTATATTCGCTGAGTTCTGTGTGTTACATGATGTATAGGTACATCTTTGGGAATAACCTTTTTAATGTTTCTTTATTAGGATACACCTTTATTACAAACCTCATCGATATCCCATAACAGTGATATATATGTACATAATTTGCACTATAAACATATTGTGTCAAGGTCTATGCTGTCAGTCTATAATCAAAACTAATTCTAAATTTAAGAACAAGGCAGAAATCAGATAAAGAGGATTCAGTAGGTAATCGTTTTAGTGTCATTTATAATTAGACAATTAAATAGGAATTAATTTCTTTTGTTTTTGTTTCAGTATGACAGTAATAATTAAACAGTTTTAGTTTCATGATGAAATAAACCAGTTAAAAAAGAAAAATAAATTATTAGAGTGTATAGCTACAGACATCAACCATCACAGAATAACTAGACTATCTTTCTACATTTTTTAAAAAGTCTACAAAATGTATTGGTTTCTGAGGCATAACTGAAATGCAGCAGCAGCCTGAACCCGTAATCAATGATAACAAACATCAAGATAACATCAGAGGTACGAATACACTATCTAATGATAGGAATGACAGACAGAGTTGACGATGCCAGCTAAAGCCTGTTCCCTGAATAACGGAAAATCGGAGTAGTCATAAATCTTTTGCTTTAAAATTACACTCGTCGGTCTCACACACAAACACAAATTCAGAAACACGCAAAATCAGCAAACAAACAAAGGTTAAACACATACATAATACTATCACACTATGTGATCCCAGCTATGATCTGTGGTTCATTATACATTTTCTTATGCTCAGTCAGTAGCTGCGATTACTTGGACTTATATAATTATAAAAGTACTACAAACACAATCAGATTAAAAACATGCAAACTTGCCTAATGGAAAGAATTAGCCAAATCTGATTAAAATTTCAATTGCCCTTTAAGGGGTTATTACATTTTCTAAACAGTTTAGGAGGACATGTAAACATTTATCCAGATTAAAAATAAAAAAAAATAAGTTCTGTGCATGTGCAAGTTCTGTAATTGTACATGCACAGAATTTCAAAAAGATGTTTATAAGCCCAGTAAATATTAACCTGATTATTTTATTGTTGTAAACACTGCATTTGGATTAATCAATCTGTTTGATTTTTTTAAAATTAAAATTAAGTGTCCATGTAAACATAGCTAGTGATGAGAGGTCATAAGTCAGGGATTTACATACACTAAACACTAAATGTTTAGCGGAGGCCACATATGCCTATTTAAATAGTGTCCAAGCTAGTGCAGTTACCACCCCATAAAAACAAAGAGCACAAGTTTATGTACTTCCCAGCTCAACACTGAATAGTTTAAAAACAGAGAATAGTTGAGGAAAATGGTCCACAAACTTCAACACACTGATGAAATACACACTGACCTTATGGAATGTAGAACTATAAAGGGGACAGGGCTCATACCCAGGACAAACAATTCTTACAATATACATACTTGTATATACAAAAGACAATATCTACCAAACAGTCTTTCTGGAAGCCCAGCCCTTTTAGCTGTGTGCACGCACTGTGAAGAAAAGAGCAAAGATATTACAGTACACTTTGATTTAAGGTGGGCTCGCTCCAAATACCATTGTGAGAGGCTAATAGAGCGAAAGTGTTTTATGGTGCAATTACATACTTTGAGAGATTTTTCATGAACAGGTCAGAAATCACTTGCTTCAGTCCAATTACCGATCAGCTCCTTTTAACCTGATGGAAGATTACATGATGGTACAAGTAAAAGGTAACATATTTCTAACAATCGCCCTCACACATGATTGTTAAAAAACCTACAGAAAGCATAATACGCTGAGAAGGAAAATATTTTACAGACTATATGCACACACATAGCAATGTCGTTTTTCCAGAGTCTGCCGCAAGCTCATTAAGAAACTAAATTTCTCTCTTTATTTACACACCGTATGTCTTTGTAATTAACAGTAAATGGAAATAACCAAATGTTGATAATAAATAGAAAGGGTAAAAAAGCTACTGATCTGTCAGTGTAAATGTGCGAAGATACTGGAAACGGCTGAGCTAGCTGAGATTTTAGTGGAGGTATGGCTCAGTGTGCGAAAAGTCTAAAAGACTTAGGTGTGTAGGCCCCATCTGCAATGGTGTGTTGAATTATAGTTATGTTTCTATTGAGGTGGCCATTATGTGAATAAACACAGTTTTTGTACAAAAAGAATTGCCTTGGATTTTCTTTTTGTCAATGCAAACCCAACCAAACAGCACCTCCCTGGATTATTTTACAATACCCTTTCTGCAGTTACTACTTAAGCATTTTTGTTTTACTATTAGGAGAAATTTAAATTTTTAAAAAAGTGTTCATAGTGCAGGTCTGCACGTGGGTGTTACCTGTAAGAAATCGGGAGTAACAGATTGTTCTTTTTAAGTGCTTGAACTTTGCTGCGTGTTTGAGGGTCCAAAGCAATGTAGCAACGCCGTGCGTACTCCAGCAGCTTCTCTTTGGACGGGTCAAACTCGCCCACCTCCGCCAACTTCTCTGGAGCCACAAGCAGCAGCTCTGCAATGGGGGTTGTGGAGGCCACTGTGTTACGGTCTACACCATGGATTTGGAAGGCCTTGGACATGTTTTTCAGCCGCTGATATGTCACCAGGATCTTTTTATAGCGAAACAACACTCCAGCAGCATCTTTCACTGTGGAAGACAAACATTTTTTTGATGAATGTGTACATTTATTCTTTTACAAATTCAAAAACCATTTCTGACTTTAAATAAATCCCTGGTTTCACCTGTAATTATACTTGTCGTTGTTGGACCGTTAGTTGGATTTGCAACACAAGCAACTTACCATTGCTGGGCCCTTCAGCAAAGCCCCTAACCCCAAACTGCTCAGTTGTATAATAAAAATAATTCAAGTCACTCTGGTTAAAGACATCTGCCAAATGCTGTATACAAATGTATGCATACAGAAAACTTAAATATTATTTACTAAATTATTATCTATTCATTCATTAGTCTTCTAACCCGATTTTTTTTTAGCTTAGGGTCACGGGGGACAGGTCACCAGTATATCGCAGGGCCACATGTAGACAAACAACCATACGCACTCACATTCACTCCTATGGGCAATTTAGGATAAACCTGATGTCCATGTTTTTGAACCGTGGGAGAAAACTGGCGTACCCTGAAAGAAATCACGCAAGCGTAAGGAGAATATGCAAACTCTGCACAGAAAGAATCTGGGAATTTAATTCATCACCTTCTTGTTGAGAGGCGAACGTGGTAACCACTACACCACCGCAACGCCCTATTTATTCATAAAACGTGGAACTAGTTTTTATCTTTGATCAATTCAGCCTGGACATCTTACCTCTCTGTCTCTCTCTAGCTATTCTGAAGACTCTCCTCTTCAGGCTAGGGTGGCCCCCAGGTGGCCTTCCAGAAGCACCCATATTTCTTATAGTCATGTTTTCTGCCATTACATCCTCCCCAGACATCATTTCATCTTCCAGGTAGCCATCCTCCAAATATTCTTCATCATCTCCCAAAAGTGAGAGTGACTCTGAGAAGTAAGAGAGAACTTTATACAAACCAGAGAAACTTACAGATATAAACTACCACTTTTTTAGAATATAAAGTATCACTTAAACTCATTTGCCCACATTTCTCCACAGTAATCAGAAAAACAGTGATTTCCACTACTACTTTCTACTACGAAAACTACTCGTGCCTATAATGATCTAAAGTCAATAGATAAAACAGGGTACCGACAAGCAGCTGTTACAAACAAAATACCAAAAGAGGTCAACTTTACTTGTTATCCACACACCTGGTAGATCAGTTATAGATCTGTTGTTAATACTGCCACTGCTGCTACCTCCACCTCCATGGCTGTGTAATAGAGACTGGGAGTGTGAGGGACCAAACACAGAACTTATTTGGGTACTGATTGACCCAGAACCAGTACTCATAACCTTGGTGTTAATTGGGGGCTGCTGAACAGGGCGCGGTGGAAATGACTGGCGGTTGGCTGTACGCTGCACCTCTGCTTGCTGATCTTAAAAGTTAATGATTAAATAGCATTTAATGCTGGTAACGCCAGTATCAATTCAGCTCAGAATAAGAAAAGAACATTTACCACGTTCATGCTCTCTTTGTCTTCTCCATGAAAAACGAGAATCATTACCTAAATAAGAACAGAAATATAAATATATAACAATATTAGGCATGAATGAACATATGATCTTTGTAACAGTCAACTCTTATACTAATGCCAGACTCCAGCAACTATGGGAACCTTTGGATATGGTGGTTTCCTTTTTTTATCTGTTTAAAGCAATATTGAAATGAATGCAAACACTGTAAAGATTAAAATATGGTTTTAGTTGACCAGAACTTTTGACCCAATCCTTTTTATTATAGTATTTACTGTGGGTTGCACATTTGTTTAGGAAAATTAAATATTAGCATGCATAAGTGAGGAGGTCAGAATGTAAATGGTTTGTTCATTTTGCCTCACTGGATCATACAACATGCAATGCATTAAAAATAAAAGCCTCAAATGATCATCGTGTACCACTTTACATACTTAAGAAGTATGTGCTAAAAGGAAAAAGTGTTTTACATTAAACATATGTTACTTCTAGCATACATGGTTTTGCAATCATTTATTCTTTTTTACCGTTGCTTTCCTGACTTTTGGTGGAGAATATAAAACGGTCGAGTTGACAGCGGAGAAAGTCTCTCTCCTCTTCCAGGTCTTCAATGCGTTTCTGCAGCCACGAGTTCTTTTCCAAAGAAATCTGCAGCTGTGTGCGCAGATTCGTGATCAGCAAGTATGAGCTTGCAGGTGCTGGAGGATCATTACCTATTTTAGAAATAATGACCAGACACAGGTACAAAATCAAAACAAGTACTTTAGACAAAATATGCAGTTTGACCACTAAGAACATGTTTGATAACCAAAAGGAAAAGTTTGGATTTTTGTTTATTTTATGGTGTTTCCTAACAACCAGCCTCTATGTTTACACAAGCAACACTGTAACTATTGTATTTAATTTCTATGTAATTTTACATCTTAATATTCAGATTCAAAAGTGTCATCAAAAATGTCAGAAGACACATAGTTTTTCAATACAGAACAAAAC
>JAOTQW010000036.1:11729902-11740080 GCA_026260075.1 Sisor rabdophorus | reverse complement strand
CCCCCCTCGCAAACAAACACACAGATCAAACACCATTAGAAAAAGTGAAACCTTCCCGGCTGATGACGTCCGACTGCCTTTTTCTCAACGATCTAAAAAAACAATAAAGGGCTCTCATTTAGATCAAAATATTAACAACAAAATAAAATAAGAATTATGTGTTAACGCTTACGTCGAATTTGCCATTTACTCTGTCCACGAGCGTGTGCCTAAAACACTGTACGTTTTCTCTTGGCATTTTAACAGTTTTTATACTCTTACATTACAGATACGATAAGCGGATTTTTCTCTAAAAAATTGTCAATGTCCTTAAAGTACCTACAGAAATAATCAAGCCGGTTGTTAAGGCAACGGTTGTTTAAATATATTTCCGGTCACGTGATACGCACGTACAAGGGGTTAATTTCAACTGGTGAATAGAAAAAAAATAATTTGGCTACGCGGTGGGTGAGTGGGTAGTGCGGTCGCCTCATTACAAGAATTGTCCCGGGTTCGATTCCCGGGCGCTTGCGGGGTTTCCTCTGGGTACTTTAGGCTGGCCTAGTGGTTAAGGTGCTGGACTGATACCATTGCATAAAATCTCAAACACTACAACATTTTGTCTGTAGTTTTATTCGGAATAGGACACACCCACATTTATAACACAGGATTATTTTTTAACTTGGTACACGATTAGTAAATATGACATCAATTGTAAATAAAATACACTGCATTGCGATGTTTGGTTTAGTTTGAAAACAGCTGATACCCTTAACATTTTGCCCTTGATGGAATTACGAAGGGTTTGCCCTCTGATTTTAAACGCTTCCTGTCGTCTCCCGGAAGTAGCTTATAGTATAGGCGGTAGAGTATTCAGATGTCGCTATACACGCTCAAAGTCACCTGGTGTTCCGGTTTCTAACCCATCCTACTGGCTTATTCGTTAGAAAAAGTATAATTAGGGTTAAGTATAGGGTTAAGTCAGTGGTTATTTATAAAACTATGCATATTGTAGCAGCGTGTCTCCTTTATGTAGTCGTACTAGTAGTAGCCGGCTAGCGAGAAAACGTGAGTATTGGTCCAATAATCACGTGACACCTTTACAATATAAACGCTGATATAAATCTTTATTATGATCCGAAGCTGTTTACAAAGTTTAAGGGCGTTTATTCCATATTGTGCTGCTGAACTGTGTCAGGATGCTGTCTGTCAGCGGCTTGTGGTTAAAAGCCCGGGAATCTGGTACTCAGCACACCTGAATGTGCGAAACATGTCGGTAAGTTAAGCCAGTTCTATTAACTTACACCAGTTTACATCTCATTTACAGGGACAAATTCTTATACTAACGCAATAAAACGAGTATCATACTCAGCTTGTGAAATGTATGGGGGATTCCTTAATATATGCTAAAAAGAAGTTGTTTAGAAGAAGGAAAGGAAAGATAATTATTTTCGTTAAAAGGCAATTGTGTATTAGTGCTAAAAAGAAAAAAAACCGCAAACCATATCCGATACTCATTTATTGTATGTATAAGATCCTGGGAAAAAATAAACAGCATTATGTACAAGTACACATTGATTGACTTTCCTCTGTTTAACCAGAGGATGTCGCTATGGCCCTTCGGTTCGAGTCCTCGAGACTTCAGCCAGCCCAACTCATCCTGGACTGCAGAGATGAAGCAAGTTTATGATCATTATAATGCAATGTGCGAAACAGAAGACAGTGAAAAGAAGTGCCAGTGGCGCAGACTTCCCAGTTACAATCGCATTCTTAAACATGTCACAGGTGTGTGATTCTGTGGGGGGGCTTTGTCCTTAAGCCAATTTTCTTAAAAAATGACATTTTGTGTTGATTTTTAAAAATAAGTTGGAACCACGTACAGTATAGCAAAACCCAAACTTTAACTGCTATTAGAAAATTAGTGAGTGCTACATAATCGGTTTTGTACAAATGCCTTTATCTGTCTGGTTTCCTACTATAATAATATTAGCAAATAGTTGGCTGTTTAAGTAATTATTTATCTACACTTTAGTGCACTGTGTAATTTCTTAAATCACATAATTTTAAGACGATGTACCTATTTTTTTCGTCTCATAGGAGGAGTGTACTTAAGCAAATTAATCCAGACCAAAGCTAGACTCTTCACCAGATGCACAAAAGAAAATGGGGCGGTGTTTGAGTATGCAGTGTTTATGAACAAGCAGGAGAACAGATGTGTGTGTGCATTTCAGGCTGGGCATCTACTAGAGGGACCTCCCGGGTAAGCAAGAATGATTGGGGGGGGGGGGGGTCAGAAATTGTTTCAAAAATGAGAATTAAACCATTGATGTGTAAATCTGTAATAACAGAAATAGGACACAGAATGGAAAAAAATTACCTGTACTTCTGTTAGTGAGAGCAGGGGAAAACCCATAACAACAAAGGAAGTGGTGTAAAAGTGATTTCCTGTGCCACAGACATGTGCATGGTGGAGCAACTGCTACCATGATCGATACAATAACAGGCACTCTCGCTGGTTATCTGGTTGGGCCTGTTATGACTGCCAACCTCAATATCAACTATCGCAGGTAACCAAGTGCCAAATCACTACTTCACACAGGAAGCAGAAGGTTAGTAGATATTTTACAGCCCTACAGTTTTTTACATAATAGTTACTATACACAATCTATACACTATCAAGATCTGTTTTTTTACAAGTATTATTATAAGTATTATTACAAGTATTATTACAAAAGTTAAGATCATCCCATAGTAATTTTTAGCTTCAGCCTACCTAATCAGCATTCCTTTTTTCTTGTCTTCGGTCTACACACAGTCCAATACCGCTTGGTAGTGTAGTTTTGATTCATGGTACTCTGGACCGGATTGAGGGCAGAAAAATCTTTGTGAACTGCAAAGTGACCAGCACAGATGAATCCAAATTATACACAGATGCTGCAGGTTAACTATCACAGACACTTGCATAAACACACAAGACATTTTATATGGGTTAGGTGTTCTCATTAGGTAGGTAGATTACATGTTAAGTCTAATTTCTTTACCATATTGATCCCAGGGCACATAGGGCGAAAGGCAGGCAGTTTTATTGAAATTCATTTATTCATTCCTCTTCTATACCTGCTTATTCCCTAATTCGGGGTCATGTGGGTCTGCTGAAGCAAACCTCAGCACATATAATGGCGAAGGGCAGGTGTACACCCTGGACAGGTCGCTAAAAACCACACACGCTCACTTCTACAGGCAATTTAGAGTTAGCAGTCAACCTAATGTACTTGTTTTTGGACAATCCCCAGAAGCATGGAGTAAATCCACAGAAGCATGTGTAAAAATATGCAAACTTCGCACAGAAAGATCCCATGCCCAGGAATCTAACTGGGATCTTCTGGCTGTGAGGCGACCTTGACCAATAATCAAAGCCGCCACTATATTGAAACTAATAATTTTTATTGCTAATCACCATTGTACAATGAGTGGATTTTGTAGACACGAAAAAAAAAATAGTTTGTTTTATTATGGGCAAAATGACATGCAGGGCCTTTTTTTTACGACTGACTTTGTTCTTAACATTTAGTTAGAAAAAACTGGAACAGACCATTTCTCTGTCCGAAATTGCATAATTTTGAATATGTTGAAATATGCAATTTCTGACCGTTAAAATGTAACTTTTATGTCTGGTATATAAGATAATCGGACATACTACATCTGCCATGTTAATATTGACACATGACCAACAACATCACAGGGTTTAGACATACGTCTCGCTGCTCTTACTCAATTTTTCCTATTATATAGTATGGCTGTATTTTAGGCAGGGCCTATAAAATGAAAGAACATGTCAGTCATAAAAAAATAAAAATGGGATTTTTGGATTTTTGCATGCAGGGACAATCTTACAAAGTGTAATATAGTTACAGTTTATATAACTTTCGATAACTCCTACTGATTTTACACTTCTACGCTTTAATGATTTTATAGCACTATAATATTGTATTACTTAAAAAATAAATTCTTGAATATTTGCAGAATAAAAACAGGAAATTCTTAAATCTTTTTCCAATGTCTTGAAAGAAAACATTCATTCATTTATTTTCCATACTCTCTTATTTCTGAACATGGGGTCACGGTGGTTTGCTGGAGCCTATCCCAGCGGACACACAGTGCGAGAGGCAAGGGGTACACCCTGGACAGATTGCCAGTCCATCACATGGAAACAGGAAACATCTGACATACAAATTAAAAAACTGAACTGACAATTGAAAAACTAGGTGTCATCAGCAACACTGTTGTTACGGGAAACAATTTGGTGTGGATGCTTACAAATGTAATTTCAGTGTTTAATATGATATATAAATAATTGTCTGTTTTGTCTCTCTTTACAGTGTTATTCGTATCAGTGAATTTGGGCCATTTGTTTGGAATGTAATCCTCAAAACAGCATACAAGCAAGCGTGTGAGCGAGCGAGTGTGTGTGTGTTTGTTTGCACGCACAAATGCACGAAAGTGTGTGTAAACAGAAATATTTGTTTAATATGGATTGGCAGATTTTGCTGACCAGATTTTCCTTAAATTTTTATCTTACATGTTTGCAGGGTTACCAACCCCACTGTTTATATCTAACCAACTTATTTATACATTTTTAAAATATGTAATAGTATTCTTTTTTCAGGAATTATATTGTACTTGTTTTTTTTCTTTTTTTAGATTTTACATGTATTAGTTAAAATAACATGCTTGACGTATTAATATAATATGTCCACCCATAAAGTTATTTATTTTTGTTAAAATAACTATTTAAACATAGTGGTATTAATTAAATATAGTACTAAAAATAAAGTAATGTGTCCATATAGACAGATGTGTTTTGTGAGTTGCATAAAATATTTAAACATTCATGAAGTTCAAAACAAAACAAAATAATAAACATTTTTGGATGCCTGTAAGAGCAAACATGTGCTTAGGATGTGTTGTATTTTTTTACAGTACAATTCACATTTATGCTAGCATGAAGATGCCTAGTATCTCTCTATATATAGGATGTCTCCTATGTTTCCTAATAGCGAAATTGAAAATTTAAAAAATTATTTGATTCCTCAAAATTATTTATGTTTTGGATCTTTTTTGATACGCCTTCAAATTCTCTATAAGCAAGGTGTTTCTTTAAACACTTTCACCTGTAACATAGGTTATATAAATGGTGCTTGGTTTGGGGTAACTAAAGATTTACGTTATACATAAAAGATCAGTCTGTTTGTTTCTGTCTCTTATAAAAAAAACAAAATACTGCCATCTTTTTTTTTGGCACTAAATCATCGAAAGCAACTTTGCGGCATGTTGATTGTCTCATGTCAAACCAGTGCAGTATGAATATTCCCATTTGTAATATTTAAATCTGTATATCATATAATTTGTCAGATTAATGTGTTTCTTTCAGTTGTGTATAACATACATGGTTTGTATGAACTTCAGTGTCCTGCGTTGATCTCAGGTTCACTAAATCCCTACATTCACTTTAAACATTTTCACCAACCAACAGTGTCTGGATTACTAATGCTCTTGTGTCAAAATAATCACAAATCTCACAATCCCACTTTAATTCTGCTTTAGGTATAGTGTATATGTGTATATATTATGTATATATTATTCAGTTGTTTTCTGTCCACCCAGTCTTACTCTGTACAGTTAAATTTTTTTTTGATTGCTGTCGCCTCTGGTGTGTATAAGACTGTTTGTCTGTGGTTGAGAGGGTCCCCATGCTCTCTAGTAGGCCCCTCATCTCTTTCTCTATGTAGGACACACACCGTAAGCACTTTCTCTTAAAGGTAAGTTAAGGTCAGGTTGGCTCCCCATTAGGGTTTTTTAATTAAACATAAAGTGCTTTAATAAAAAGATGAATCACTTCATAACTAACTACCCATCACATAAACCATTAGTTTAGCACTTAATGGTTTATACTATGCCTAAGAATTTGTGCTCTTGTAAGTTACATATACCTATAACATATGTAACTGTGTTATTATGACTTGGAACTAAATAGATTCAATTAAGCTAAGTTGTTAGGTGTTTTTCCTTGTTCGTTATTCTCTTTAGTCTACGATAAACATGCCAGTATTTTCACTAGCTATAGTAAATTGTCCATATTTGTGAATGTGTTGGTGTGGGTGTGTGTGTCTGGTATAAGTAAGCGTCTGCCAAGGCATTTTATCTAAGGTGGGTATTTAAATGTTCTTCTTGTTCATGTTACATTAACATATAGCATTTAGCAGACACTCTTATCCAGAGTAAAGTACAATTGAGCCATAAAGGGTTCAAGGGCCTTACTGAAGGTTCCTTGGTGGTCCTGAGATTTGAATTCATAAGTTTCTGACAAGTAGTCTAACAGTTTACCTACTGAACATTTGGGTAAGTTCTTGTGGAAAGAAAGATTGATTAGGATTTTTCTTGTAAACTTTCATTTTTGCTGTAAAAGTAATGTAATAGAGTTATTTAATAATATGTTTTAGTAAATTGGAAAATCAGGGTTTGACTCCCAGCACCACCAAGTTGCCACCACTGGACCCCTGAGCAAAACCATTAATCCTCAATTGCTCATCTTCATAAAAAAGAAAAAAATGTGAGTCGCTTATCTGCTAAATGCCGTTAATGTTTTCTAAAATGTAATACCAAAGCAATCATTTGATGCGTAACTATCAAACTAAGTGTATTTCACCAAAACATTGTGAAATCGTCTTACGTGGATGGATGCCTAAGTTAAAACCTAAACATTAAACAGTAGTTTAACTAACTAAATACAATCCAAGATAAATAAGTATCACATTTAAATTATGAGGGGGCGATAGAGAAGGACATGACCAGAGAGGACTGTGACTACACCATGGCGTTCGCCTAATCATGATCATTTATAGTCATGAAGTGAAATTGATATACTGTAAGTCTGATCATAAATGCTGTAAAATTACTCATGGTTCAAAATGAGAGCCTACAGGTTTTTAAATATCATGTAGCAGAAATTGTCAGGCATTGATCCTATGATATTTTCTGTAGTTGCCACATGCAAGGCCATAACTAAGGGATGGGAAAGTTAGTGATTCTTAGGGCCCACTTTGGGGTTCTCCTAAGGATTTGTCTCATTAGTAGTGACAGACTGTGTTCGTTATAGGGACCAAATTAATTTTCTTTCATAGAGCGCTAAATTGCTAGCCACACGCAAACCTGATCTTCCATTTCTGAGTAGAAATGTTCTGCTCACTTTGTGGCTAAACCCTCATATGCATACAGACTTGCTTCAGCTCGTGTCAGTGGTTTACAAAAACGTAAATATTCATTCATTCATTTATCTTCTATACCCGCTTATTTCCGAACACGGGGTCACGGGGGTCTGCTGGGGTCTGCTGGAGCCTATCGCAGCCCACTTAGGGCAAGAGGCAGGGGGGTACACCTGGACAGGTCGCCAATCCATCGCAGGTCCAACTTAAATATTGTAAATTATTATTGAATTAAAATTGAAAATGAACACTGAGGTATTGAAAACAAATACTTTTAGGAACTTTCTAAGTATATTAGATAATTATCATGCGAGTCCCTTGATGAGATAATGCAAGAGTAAGTGAGAATGACACCACAGTTACCACAATCTAATATAGAGATTGCAAAGAGTTTTTATTATGAAACATATTCTTTAGATTAACGGTTGAGCTTTCTTTTTCTATAAATATAAGGGGTCAAGGCAAAACCATTTAATCATCCTGTGAAAAAGCCTGTGGGATAGAAGATTTATACCTAATTGGTTTGTTATATAACCTTAAGTGACATCAGACTCATGCAGCTCATTGATGCTTTTTGAGTGATGTTTTGTTTTTATGCCATTTTTTTCTCTATAGAGATTATGTTCTTGCTCCCTCTTCCAGAATCCAGAACTAAAAAATACTTGTGACTTATTAACTTTTAATCAGGCGTTAAAATTTTTAAGATGTTAGCACTGTTGTCTTATGGCAGTAAGGCTTTGGTTTCCGTACAGGCGTCTTTCAGTTTCTCCTTGCATGTTCTCCCCATGTTTGTGTGGGTTAACTCCAGGTACTTCCGTTTCCTCCCACAGTCCAAAGACGTCTCTGATCGGCTGATTGATCATTCTAAATTGGCCATATGAGTGAATTAGAGAATAAGCATGTATAAAAGACAAATGTAAGAAATGTATATGAATTTATCAATAAAAGAATGTATAAAAATACTTAAAATGAAATGAATAGTACAGAGTAACTGTGCTAATATGTCTACTTAGCCAATTACTTAGTTTTGGTCATGCTGCACATTTTCTGCTGGGCCCTCTTTTGCAAAATTAAACAAATGTAAGCCAAAATTATAGCCCAATATTTTTTTTGCTTGGTGGCTTAGAACATATGTAATTTCATTTTATTAATATAACTACAGTATTTCTAAACCACTTGCTGTGATCTAATGTTAATTTCTGCCAGATGTGTTCTTTAAGAACATTGTGACTGTGAAACAAGCTTTTCTCAGGGTTACTTTCCGAGTGCAGCTAAAAGTTGCCTCTCACCTATTCAAGTGTATTCCGCTACATAGGCAAAAATCATTTCTTTCTTTATTTTCTTTGGGTTTTTTTTTCCAAGCCACACAGCCCACTGTGAGACACAGTCTGAAGCACATTGTGATACAGTGCAAGGGAAATAGAGTAAATGTGTGTTTTGCACCTTACTGGCCAGTGATTGTTATCTTACCTGCCTTGTATCTTCATACATGCAAAGCTTGATCTAAAATAGATGTTAGAAACAGCTGAGCAAGTAACAAATCTCAAATCACACAGTGTGGTCAAACGTTGGACTGTGGAAGTTTGTAAACTTGTGTGTATGTTTGGGCAGGGGGTTTAATTGGGTTGGTTGATACCACCAAAGACTTTTTAAGTTATAAGACAACATTTTCGGTACAGAATTTCCGAAGGCTACCAAATTTTGGGATCGACATTTGGGTCATATCCTGTTCCTCTGATGTGGCCATAAGATTTACCTGTTCAGAAGTACATAAGTTTTTTCCTATGTTCCCCCTTCTTTATAGATTAGCAAAATGTGAAAGGTGAAGATCTAAAAATTTAGATCAGTCATTTTTGTGTAAAATCTTTATTAGATTAAATCTTTCTAGTAAATTTTGGAGTGTGTTAGGTGGGGAAGAGGGGTTCTGGGTGCAGTCAGTGTTCTAGTTTATCCCAGTATGATTTAGTGGTGTTTAGAACTTGGGTCCTTCCTTACCAACATTAACATTTATGGCATTACATAGATTTTCTTCTAGGACTAAGCAATTGGAGTTACGGGTCTTGCTTAGGGGCCCAACAGTGGGAATCTTCTGTCTAGTCTAGCAGTCCAACCACTGAGCCAGCACCTCCTTACCTCCAACCATAGCTCTGTGTTTCTATCACCCTGTGTATATTATCATAAGCAAGTGATGTAAATGGTAATTCAACAAAAAAAATCAGTGAATTCACAAAAAAGTGTTTTACGCTCTAATAAGGTGCAAGAAAGCATAATTATAAATAAAGGTAGACAAATCTAATTTGCTAATAAATTCTGACCTAGCAGTATTAAATCTATTCAACTCTTTTCAGTCCATTAGGCTTGCCTTGTCTTGCTTACTGTTAATTAATAGGCTTGTCTTGCTTACTGTTAATTACTAGGTTACCAATACCACAGTCAACTGTTTAAAAAGTCAACTTATTCAAAACTAAATTTCCTTTTTCAAAAAAAGAAAAGTGTTACAAATCTAAATTATTCATAAATTCCAAAATTCTCAAAAGAAGGATCAGGCTGTGAAATGAAGGTTTAATATGAAGCTGAATATCAGGTTTACAGTTAGTAAAGCGATGATGACTAAATGTATGAAATGAATACGACGCCCACAACTGGCTCAAAAGCTGTTTTCTGGCAGGAGCACTACAACAATTTTTGTCCCCAAAATAATCGCTAGATTAGTAATAAACAAACCAGCAAAATAAACATACATATGTACATACGTTTAATTTTAAATGTAAAAATAAAGAATTACTACGAATTTCATTTTCATTCATTCATCTTTTATACCCGCTTATTCCCGAACTTTATGGGGTCACGGAGGTCTGCTGGAGCCTATCGCAGCACTCATAGGGTGAGAGGCAGGGGGTAGACCCTGGACAGGTCGCCAGTCCATCGCAGGGCCAC
>JAOTQW010000036.1:11716807-11729802 GCA_026260075.1 Sisor rabdophorus | reverse complement strand
CCAGGACCTTCTTGTTGTGAGGCGACCGTGCTAACCACTGCGCCACCGCGCCGCCTACTACTAATTTGTTACAAATAATATGCAGGTTTAGAAGTTCAATCCTTTTGGTATCACAGCACATGACAGAATTTTTATGCAATAGAAATGAAATTAACAGCAGAATGATATGTGTGAATGTTACTAGGGTAATTTTCTGTTACATTGGGAAAAAAAGCATTATCATAATATTTCATGTATTTGCGTTGTAACAACATGCTCTTTGCATTTTGTGTGTGTGTGTGTGTGTGTGAGAAAGAGAGAGAAAGAGAGCAAGACAGACAAACAGACAGAAACACAGATGTTCCTATATAGAATGAGTGAATGTGTGAGTCTTTAAAGGTGGTTAGGGAAGCGGGAATGCAGCAACATCCACACCTGTTGAACACACACACACACACACACTGCTTGGTACCTCCATAAATAATTTCACTGCAGCCACAAGCGCTGTGTTTTTGAAGGTGTATAGAGATGATATTGTTTAGCACTATCAAGCCCTGACAGAAAAATGCAACATATCTGTGCTTGAACGCTATGGGTGTGTGCACCACCTGAATATAGATAACATCTCTCAAAACTTGCACGGCTCTTTATTACAGCTGCAAATTTTGCATCGTTCTGTCTAAACACACACACCATTTTTTGTTTCTTAATGAGAACCTTCAGTGCATGATCCAATTTGATATTTTGTATTGTTGCTGTACAGAAATTTGTTTTGTGGTTATTTTTAACACACGGTGATATATTCTTTTATGTCAACGATGATCACCTGTACTTTACTTAATTAAGTAGATTACTAAATATAAAGAATGGTAAAGAATTTATGACTTAAGAAAGAGTTTTGACTTGGCGCAGAGATTCTGGCTGGATTTAAAGTCTGTGAACTGCTGAACAATTATCAAAAATATATATTTTTTCATTTACGTTAAGTCTTGTTTCAGCATCATACAGGTTCATATATGGCATTGATCATTTAAGGAAATTTAATTCTAAAAGAGATAGAGCAAGTGAGGGACAGAGAGTCTGTACAGTTAGTTTGCATGACAGGGACAGCCCGCTGTCACTTTCAAACACACACACGTGCACACGTTCAAACGACAAGAGTAAACCATCTAATCTCTCTCTCTCATCTGCCACATTTCAACTTTTTTTCATCAAGGAGGCAGCTTGTGATAAAGAGCAAACAATATTTACCAATAAAAAAAACTTTAAGAGAGAAGTTCACACAAGCTGTGAAGATGATGCGAGGTAGGAATTAGCATCTTTTGTATATACCAAGTCTTGCCATTTTTGGGTGCATGTATGATGGTGTATGTCTGTGTGGGTGGGTGAGAAGAAGCTTGTTTACATCACAACAAATTTCTGTATCTCACCCTGTTTCTATTGTCTGACAGTTTCCATCCATGCGAAACGAAAAAAAAATAGTTGTATTTCAGCTGGAAATGGTTAATTGTTTCGTGTGTTTTAGTTTGGGTCTGCAAAAAGAGATAGTAAAGCGATTTCTTTAAATCTAACAAAAATTGGATGCCTTTGCTTAAATGCTTAAATGCTTAAATGACTGATTGTGTTCATATTGTAGCAACAGGTTATCCTTCTTTTTGTAAAAAGGCAATGAAATGATGAGTTCTCAAATTTGATTTTTTAAGTTAGTAAAAGTGTCTGTTTGTGGCGACATACAATGTAAAATTAAATGTAAGAAAATGCTTTTTGCAGTTGGATATTAGATTTACTTCCGCTTTATTGTTAAAAGTAGAATTTTGCTAATATGTCAATTTTAATGATATTAACAATATGACAAGGATTTATTCACTGAATGCTACTAAGCATTGTTACTTTCTGTATTTGAACAGTGTGTGTGTGTGTGTGTGTGTGTGTGTGTTTGTGAGTGTGGGTATGTGGCAGATGAAAGCAACATATACGTCCTTTTACCAATTGGTAACAGCGTTCACTTTAATCTTTAAAAAAATTTACCCTTATGTCCATGAAAGGTTATGTTTTTCCTTAGCTTGTTTATTGTGTAGAAAGTTTGGACTCATAAAGTGCTAAGCTTTAACATTTTAAGTGTTTCTGTGGGTGTGGGATAGGAGCTTTACTCTTAGTGAACTGAATGAAAGGGGGTTTACATATAATCTCTGACACATACTTGAACATTGAATATGCCACAATAGAGTAAGTATCTTCCCTCGTCCGTACTTTAAAACTGAGGAGCCTGTGTAAATTCTCTGTTTGAAATAAATGCGGACCTCAATTGTGACAGTGATGGAAAGTACCATAGCATTAGTAAATACAGTCAGTTAGCAGTACACAGGGAATATCAGCATTCGTATGATATGCAGGCGAGAAAATGTATGTCAATGAGAGCTAAATAAGCAACCAAAAAAACAGTTATACATTCAATATATATACAGGCCTCATACATTGAACACTCACTGAATGTTGTAAAGTTTTCCAGTTTATACCAAATGTATTTACAACAGACGCCCCTATCCGACGAAATGTACAGAAGAGTTTTGAGTCTCGGTCAATGAATAAATCAATACTGGTTCCAAAATTGCAAATGTAACATTAACCCAAAGCTTTATATTATAGTTTTATAATTATTAATATATATAAAATTATCATTTTAATATGAAATATCATATTATTTATGATGTTTCAGGTAGAACATTTTATTGTTAATACAGACAGTACTTTTTTTTTCTTTAAATACACACCAGCTGTCATTTTGATTTGCTTTCGCTGTGTTCATGTCCTAAAGCTTATTTTAGAGCACAATTATTTTACTAACTACAAGATGTACCTATTATTAGTAATTTATAAAATGCTTATATATCCGTTTTTTACTATCTGGTCAAAATAGGGTTAATATATAAAGTATATAATCTATACACAATATGTATATGGCCATGCTGGGGTTTAAGGAGGTTAATGACTACTGTGGTTGTAAGCAACATGACATAATTTGTTTAACATGACATAATTTCTTTAACATGACATTATGTAGAAGTGTTTAAGCTGTACAGTGTTGCACAAAGCGATGCTGGTGAAATACAAAATTAACAGACAGCTGTGAATTTATTAATACCGAGTACTGGCTCTATTTGTGTTAATGTAATGGAACATGTCCTAAAATATTCCTAGAATCACAATTCACCATACAGGTATAAATTTAATGCACTGGTGATAATAAAAGTGTTATGGAAATTTGCGTTTTTTTAAAGCATTTGAAACGCACAATGCTGATGAGGGGGTTTTAGAGAGAGAGCAATTGTATTCAGTAGCAATTAAAGAATGACTTTCCACTTTTTCTACTACACGAGTTGTTAAACAATAAACAGTGTTGTAGGTGTTTTATGATTTGTTTTGCCTTGTTTATCACTTCAACAGGAATGCTGTTTCAAAGCTTACATTTGGCTATACTGTACTCCTTTTGGGTATTCATGCTTAGCTAGTATTTTGTGATGATTAGGCAATTGTATTCCCACATGAATTAATGTTATTTATACATGATGCAAAATGCTAAATTAATGCCAGGAGAGCATCAAGTTTAGATTGTTCTAGAAAAAAATAATTGATCAACGTAAATGGGCTTTACGCTTCCTGCCTCTTATTAAACTAAAAAGTATTTTTTGTTTAAACATCTATGTAGGTCTAAAAGCATACAGCCAACTATAATAATTTGTATGATATAAATGTGTGATAAGAAATGTATATAATAGACAGTTATAATGAACCATGAAATTGGAAAAAATGGATTTTAAGGATGCACCTTTATAATATATTCAAGTGCTCAAACTTCTTCAATAAATCTATTCTAACATATGGGAATAGAATCTGTACACGGTTCAGTGGAGGACCGATGTCCTTTTAGTAATCAGGTGGGAAGAATAGAGAAAAACAAAAATATATATATTTTTCAATATTAATACCAGATATTAATATGCACTCAGAATCTGCAGAATGATAGGACTGCACTGCACTAGATTCTCACTTTACACATGTAGACACATCATGAACATATAGCCAGAGTTACCAGCTGCAAAATTGCTTTGTTACTGTGGTCACCCATTTACTGCCAAATGTCTCTGTGTAGGTACAGTATAGCATGGAGGCGTAAACAGGTGTGCAGGCTTAAGATTGTGTTGTGCTTATTTCTTTTAGCAACATGTTCTGTCTCGTGTTTTCCTTAAATTGGATAAAAAATTTATTTAATTTCATGTTTAATGTTCAATATGTGTGTTCGTTTAGCTAATATTACATTGGCATTTTTTAAAAACTACGTTGATGTGTCAACTATAATACAATTTTTTTTAATAATATAATATATTTTAACATTTATTTTATATTACATTATTTAATATTAATTTTAAAAGACATTGAGACATACAACCTCCCAAATAACTGTTTGTCACTGATCATAATTTACAACAGATCTAAATGCTTCAGGTGTATGATTTATGATTTATAAGTGTGTACACATCCTTTCTGAATCTATACAGATCTTTTTCAGGGTTATCTTAGAAACTGGTGTTACACTACGGTTATTGAACGTTCATAGAAAGTCCTGTTCAGTATTTAGCGACCCTTCTGGAACCAGCGTCTTTTTAATAGTTTCATTTATTTTAACAAAATATTAAACCATTTATATTCTATAAATGTTGCATTTATTTTCTTTCTTAGAGATGAACAGAAATCAGCCTGCAAACAAAATACATTCATTTTGTAAGCTCTTAAAATTAGATAGTTTAAAACAGTCTCAAATTGTAAATTAAATCAGTAGACAGATTAATAATTGTTTAGTTGTCTAAAGACTTTAGTAGTAGTATTTAATGTATTAAGAAAGGTGCATCTAAAAAGTCATATATAAACTTGAACTAAATAGGAATATATAAATGATTAAATGATTTGGTCCTTATTTTAGAAATTAAAAATATATTTCAATAATTTTATTGCCATGGATTGAGCTGTTTTAAGAAACTCTGCTTTTATCTCTTAAATAAACTCAATTTGCTCCGCTTTTGTTGTATTATTTTGTGATAATAAAAGAGTGTTCATCTCGAGGATTGTGTTCATCTCAAGGATTTCCGTTAGTGGAACTTTGAGGTTTTTTAAGCATTTAAAATACTAAATGCTGACAGATGGGTTTCAGGAGGAAAAAAAGAATTTAGCTGGTATATACTCAAAACGATCCAGCAACATTTAGTGGATGATTTATTCACTTCATCTTAATGACCACATCAATAAAGGAAAACATTTACATAACTGTATATACAGTATTTCCTTGACATCTGCAGATAATTCATGCTCTGATTTTTTGTAATATCTGGTAAAAGATATAATTACAAAGCCTAAACTTTGTGAAGCCAATCAGAGAGCTTGTTTTTCTACATAAATAAATCTTTAGAGACATTGAATGATGAGAGATACAGTTTCCTCACACAGTCTAAAAAACATGTACATTAGGTTGATTGGTAACTCTAAGTTGCCTATAGAATTGAGTGCAAGTGTGTGGTTATTTGTCTATGTGTGGCCCTGTCCAGGGTGTACCCCTGCCTTTCGCCTTTTGTGCACTGTGATAATCTCCAGCAGACCCACGTGAACCCAAGGGAATGAGTGGGTATAGAAGATGAATGAATTATATATTCAGTGAACATTTAGATGGTTGCTTATAATCTGAAAGAGCATGCAACCTAACAGTCCATTCAAAAATGTCCAATAAATATTTTATTGACAAAACTATGTAATTTGTTACTATTCAAGGGGAAGGGTTGGCCTAGTGGTTAAGGTGTTGGACTGATACCAGAAAGACCGGGATTCGATTTCAAGCACCACCAAGCCAACATTGTGGGCTCCTGAGCAAGGCCCCTAACCCCCAATTGCTCAGTTGTCGCTCTGGATAAGGACGTCTGCCAAATGCTGTAAATGTAGTGTCAATTTTGTTAATTAATTATTGAACTAGCAATTAATAGCTTTGTTCAAACGCTAACATATAATACATACACTTAAATCTCACATGTCTGGTCATTTAAGTTGCTTTTGTGTAACATATCTGTTCATGTCACTGATTGCGAGTCTTTTCCATTGTAAGTGGTAGTAGCGCTAGATACAGTAAGTATTTCATTGCGGAAGAAGGCCAGAATAGATGTAACTGCTTTTTGCTCATATCAGTATGTGGTTGAGAAGATGGATAGATGGCGGAGAGGTGGAAAGCAGAGAGAAAATACTTACACTTTATCAGCATGTGGTTTTAGTGGGGGGAATAAAAAGTCAGATTGCTAAACCTGCTTGTTGGTAGCGTGTGAGTTTTTTCTATAGCTTTTCAATAGTAAGTAATTCTTAATCGTGACACAAGTACAAATTGTGTAAAAAAAGCTTTGCTAAGTATAAATTAGTTATCTGGCTTAATTAATTAATGAGCATATAAAATACCTTAGACAAAAATATTTTAGACAGCAGAACAATGTAAACATGAAACCTAATGTACTTAGTGTAGTAAGCACCGTTGCCTCACAGCAAGAAGGCATGTTCTTCTGCTTCAGTGGGTTTACTCCAGGTACTTCAATTTTCTCTCACAGTCCAGTACATAATGTTGATATGCAATTTTAAATTGCTCTGAAGAGTGAGTGTGAGTGTGGTTGTGTGATCCTTCCTGCCTTTTGCCCTCAGAAAGCTTGAAAAAAAAACAAAAGTGGGGAGACCCCCCAGCATACCCCAATGGCCGTCTAGCATACCATAGAAGAAGAATGAATTAATTAACTTACTGTACACCCTTGACAATTCTCCTGGCTTTTTCCAGGTTTACTCTAGGTTCTCTGGTTTCCTCTCACAGTACAAACACATTCAGGTGACTCTAAATTGCTCATAGAAATGAATGTGAGTGCGTGTGGTTGTTCGTCTACGCTTGCAATGAACTGGCTATCCCTATGACCCCGAGTTAGGGAATTAGTGGGTATAAAAGTTAAATAAATGAATGAAAATAAAACAATGTATAGTTCAATAGCAAATTTTATTGATTCCAGCACTGTGAGTGTTTTTAAAAACATTGGCTACACATTACTATTCAATCCTATGCCACTACAATTAAGTTTCATGTCAATAAAAAAGGGGGCCTACAAATGACTATCCAAAGACAATTTTAGATGCAAGATGTGTTGCTGGCTAATTTTCAAAATCAGTTTGGCTGTAGATCTTTTCTTTTCTGTAGAATTCTTTCTTTTCTTTCTTTAGCAAAAAGTGTTTTCACTGGATCTGTTACAAGCTCTGGTGCAGAGTATCATTTAAATTTTATATCGCTGACAATGCTGGGGTGCAGTACTGGCCACGCTGCTACACCCAGAAGGTGGGCTGTCACTGTATGTCCAAATTTGTTTGGTTAATGATTGTGTCCCTAATACTTGATAAAAGTGATAGTTATAAATTCTTCCTTTCACCACCCAAGAAAACCATCACTGGAATACCATTTGGGGTCTAATACTTCCGGTATCACTTCCTGTCAGCTCTCTATTTGAACTAGCCACACTAGCTACACATTGGAAAGTATTCCATCAGACCCCTGTGACCCAGAGTTTGGGAATGAGTGGGTATAGAAGATAAATGAATAAATGAATGTTCCTACTGCAACATACCAAGTGTTCTTTGTTTTTCGTGTTTTTCTTGTTGCCGACGTTTGCATGTCTTTTGGCTTAGAGTTTAGGCAATATGAATTCTGTGCCTCTGACTGGTCCCTAACAGAATATTTTGCCCCAACAGAATCCATTTTGCTTCGATTGCCTTTATCAAATAATAAAGACAGCTCTTAATTGTGGTCAGGCAAAAGTTGCCAACATATAATAAATAAAAGCACAGGCAAACACATGAAAAGCATTAAAATCACAGGAACATGCTTGTCTAGTGTGTACTTGATGTCTAAGATGCTACACGAGCAATGTTCGACATTTAAGTCCATACCTCACTTTTTTACTTTCTCACATTAACACATGCTCACTTTTCAAGCATCACCCAAATACATGCTGCTGATATAAAAAGCTTTCTGGAGTTCCTTCCTGTACTGTAATCAGGGCACACGTAAGAGCTGACACACTGACATAAACACACACTGACACAGAAACACAAGTCTAGACTTATGTATTAGGCCTTTTGTGTCCATCAATATGTATAAGCATTATACCCGATCTCCTAAAAGGCCCTAATTTATTGCTGATAAAAACAAAATCATGTAAAATACAAGTATATATTATATAGTTTTTTTAATTTATATAGAATTTTAATATAAAAAATCATGGAGAGGAAGAGATCTGTGAGGATGAATAAGTTATAATGGAGATAAGAGGGGCGTAGATAGAAAAGTGACAGAGGGATGGACATTCCTGGCATTAAAAACACAGATAAAAGACTTTTTTACTGGCAAGGACATCCTTTGTGAGAGAGACAGAGAAAGGGAAGGAAGAAGCAAGAGAATGCATAAAAGCAGGATAGTCAGAGTGAAAGAGAAGCCAGTAAACCACTTAAAAAGACTCTGAGGTTGACACTTCAGGTCCACCTCCTCAGTCTGTCAAATATTCCCCCACACACACTCTCTCATTTCGTTTTTCTATCTCTTTATATTTTTCACAAAAAGCTTTGTAGTTTTTGATGTAAAAATTTTGGCTGAGAAATACCCAGTCAAACTCACTTGTCTTAGCACGACAAAACCTTTGATGACCTAATAGGAAAAAGTTTAAAGAGAAAATAGATAATATTATTCAGATTTCAATGAGCATCTAAATATTGGCAGGATGAAATACATAAGTACCAGGATGTCATTTTGACTTATACAAATTAGGCTCAGACTTTAATAAAAAAAAAAAAAAAAACATCAAGCATGAACATCTCAGTCTTAATAATAATTAGATTGGATTCAGCTTCATTTTTATTTTGCAGATTACAGTATGAAGCAAAAAAAATGCAAGTCTAGTCACAGTCACAGACCCAGCTGCAGGAGAGGAGAAATATGTGCCATAACGCGATATGAAGCATTATTATTGTATGTTGCAGGGCCTTAAATTTACATTGGGTATTGAGTAGAGAAAAATACATATGTATGAATAGGGAATAATGAATAAGGTACAATAAGTATTTGGGGTCAACAGTGTAGAGCAACAGAGAGGTGTAAGAGGTGAGTAAAAAAGAGGTAAAGAAACAAGCAGGTTGGAAAGGCTGGAGATATGTGTCAGCAGTGATGTGTGGCAAAAGAATAACAGTGAAAAATTAAGGAAAAGGTGTCAACGATTTTTTAGCTGAGACAGAGAGCGAGATAGAGGAGAGATAGTGAAAATGTTGGAAAGATATTTAAAATAAAGCTGTGGGCAGAGGGCAAAAGCTAAGGAGGAGGTACACTGATGTGACAAAGTTAGTTAGTGAAAGTGAAGAAATTTCATGCAAGAGAGAGCTATAGGTGGAGGCAGGTGATTCTCTGTAGCCTCCCTTGAAGGGAATAGTCAAAAGGTGAGGTTTAATAGCAGAGGTTGAGAAGAGCAGTATTGTTCTCAGTATATTTAATTTGGATGCTTTACTATGCATTGCAAATTTTATATAGTATTTATGCCACCAATTTTCTCATCAAGCACCTATTTTACACTGATTTACACGTTATATGATAAAGCTGGTTATTTTATATTATGTCAGATTGCTGCATACAGGTGGCATTTCCTAAATAACCACATGTATATCTTTACTATCAGAAGTGTCATTTACTATGCAGCTGTGTATTAGTGTGTTTTGTGGATATGTTATGTTTCATGATATTTCTGTGTGTTAGTACAGTGTTATTTCTGAAACAAATTTTTTTTATTAATATTGTATCAGATGTTTGGTTTTGAAAAAAGGAGCAATCATTTCTGTTAAAGTCATTATTATTACTATAATTTTTTTAATTATTATTTTTAAATAATAACTGTACTATCGAATAAACAATTAAATAAATTACATTTACAGGATTTGGCACACCCTTATCCAGAGTAACTTCCAATAACCGCTTTCAAACATGTGTGTGTAAGATGTGTGTGTGTGTGTGTGTGTAAGATGTGTGTGCGTGTGTCTGTTTAGACTTGGGTATTTTGGTTGAAGGACAGTTTGTTTTTACCACAAAGTCACAGCAGCACATTTATTTCCAAGAATTCAGCAGGTAAGATTTACTGAAATATTGACCACACACATAGACACACACACACACATTTCAAATAATCAAAAAATAACTGCACAGTATGTCTAATGTCATCACAGATGGTTTTAAAATAAGGTCCTGGATAATTTATTTGTTGATGCTTTGTATTTTTAACATTGCTTTTCCAAATTTACTTACATTTTGTATTTTCTGATTCTATGTTAGGGCTGCACAGAGGTCACAGCAAGAAGGTTGTGGGTTTAAATCCTGGGTCTTTCTGTGCAGAATTTGCATGTTCTCCTTGCACTTGTGTGGGTTTTCTCTGGGTACTCTGTTTTTTTTTCACAGTTCAAAAACATGTACATTGGGTTGAATGGTTCTTCTAAATTGCCCATAGGAGTAAGTGTGAGTGTGTGTGGTTGTTTGTGTATGTGTGGCCCTGCGATGGACTGGTGACCTATTCAGGGTGTACCCCCGCCTCTCACCCTATGTGAGCTAAGATAGGCTACCGCAGCTAGAAATAGGCGGGTATAGAAGATAAATGAATAAATTAGTAAATAAATAAATAAATGTGCTAAGATTTAGGCAAAAAAAATCTTGTTTCTCTGTGTAGATCTGTAGGTCAGCTAACTGTTAAAATAAATCTGCTGTACATATTGGAGAGGTCATAATTACCAATGATTATGTCAAACAATTTCAGCTGAACTTCTCTGTATATGTATGTGTGTGCAGCTCATATTGAGGTGATTCCTTGTAAGATCTGTGGAGACAAATCATCAGGCGTGCACTATGGGGTCATTACCTGCGAGGGTTGCAAGGTAACAACTTGTCTGGTTCCTAGCATTCCATATACATTCTTATAATTTAGTGCATAGTACTAAACATCAAATGAACATAATTATTTCACTGCATGTATCCTCTTAATCTTTCCCTCTGTAGGGTTTTTTCCGGCGAAGTCAGTCCAACAGCGTACAGTATTCCTGCTCTAGGCAGAGTAACTGCCTCATTGACCGTGCCAGCAGGAACAGGTGCCAGAGCTGCCGCCTAAAGAAATGTGTTGCCCAGGGAATGAGCCGAGACGGTAAGAATAACAGAGAGACAGAGAGTAAAAGAGAAGAAGGGAACCGATAAATAAACAGATGGCTGTATTTTCAGCTTATGTCCAATTTTATAAAAAAATAACAGGTATAAATTTAAATTAAACTAGTTGCAGGTGGGCGACACAGTCTTTCAGCAAGTTCCTGGGTTTATTTCCTGCGCAAGGGGTCTTCCTGTGCAGAGTTTGCATGCTCTCACTGTGTTTGCATGGGTCTACTCTGGCTACGCTGGTTTTTCTCTCACAATCCAAAAACATTCCAGGTTCCATTCCCAGGCAAAGAATCATTCTGTGCAGAGTTTGCATGTTCTTCCTGTGCCTGCGTGGGTTACCTCTGGGCATTCCAGTTTGAATGAATGAATTAATTTTTATGCTTTCTTATAATAAAACACCCTTCATTTTGGCCTCTACCTACCCACCTGTTAAAAACACTTATCAAATTGAGTAAATCACAAATGTAGCACTTAAATGGTATCTTTATATAAGTACCTGCACTCTCTCTACTTCTCAGCTGTAAAGTTTGGACGCATGTCTAAGCGTCAGAGAGATTCTCTTTTTGCTGAGGTGCAGAGGCATCAGCAGCAGCAGCACCAACAACAGCAGCAGCATCTTCAGACTAGTCAAGGTGAACCTGAGCCTGTGCCAACCTACAAGCTCAGCAAAGAGCCTCGAGGTTGCACAACACATTTAATCCAGCCACTCATTCCTACCTATTCCTACACGCTGGACTCAGATTTCAGCCTCTCACCAGAGGTGCATCCTTATCAGTGCAGTGCCACGGCTGAGGCTCAGGCTGCAGCTTTGGCCTACAGAAATTCTCAAAGGGTTGGAGAAAGCAGCAGCTTTTCAACACTGAGAGGTTAGAAAGACTCCTTTGCTCTATTTGATCAATGTCTATCTTTCACTAACTAAGTGTACCTCCCTGTCTCCTAGGCTTTGACTCTAGAGGATCTACACCGGAGACCATTCTAAACATTCCAGGAAGTGAAAAGGGATTGCTAGCTTTTGACCCGGAAGGCTTGTTTTGTCCTTATCCTACATCCACACACACAGGTGAGAAAGAAATAGGCACTCTGTATATGTTACTGTATCCTATTCGACTTGATTGTGTGATTTTTTTTGTTTATTCTGTGTAAGTCAAAGTGGTAGATACTGTAACTGACTGTCAAGATCAAGTTCAATTTGTGTAAATGTGTGAATATTTGTGTGTGCCTAGAGGAGCTGTGCGCATGCATTTTCCGCTCTCACAGAGAGACAAGTGAGTATTGTGTGGAGGAGCTGCGGGCTCTTAGATGGAAGATCTTCAGCAGGGAGGAGGTTCAAGCCTACCAAAACAAAGTACCGAACTAATATTAAATTTTGAATCTTGCTGATATATATCATATACTGATATAATATATCATATACTGATATAATTCTGTGGGACTGCAGTATTAAATAAGGGCACCTATAGGAAAGGTATAAAGGGCTATAGGACATGCAATATATGCCTAATTAGAGTAATAAATAAATAGTTGTGATGCTTTAGACAGCTACTTCTAAATAGTATTTCCAATTTTAGTGTATGAAATAGGGACCGGGCGGCGCGGTGGCGCATGGGTCAGCACGGTTGCCTCACAACTAGAAGGTACTGGGTTCAAATCCCGGTCTCGGAGTCTTTCTGTGCAGAGTTTGCATGTTCTCCCCACGCTTGTGTGGGTTTTCTCCTGGTACTCTGGTTTC
>JAOTQW010000036.1:11674282-11686525 GCA_026260075.1 Sisor rabdophorus | reverse complement strand
ACACACACACACACACACACACACACACACACACACACACACACACACACACTACGCACACTGTAGACGATGCGTGTTTGTGAGTTAAATGAAGTTACAACTTGTCGCCTGTAGGTGGAGGTAATAATGATTAGAAGTTTAAACTGTACTAGACGAAGAAGCAGTAAAGGATTGTGGGCAGGTGGATGTGTTACCACACGTTGACATTGGGAATTGGGATTGTGTCTCGTGAACCGGTAAAATCATTTTGTGTGTTTTGTGTTTTTATACTTTACTATGTGTGACCGATAAACTATCTACACGTAGGTGATAGCAGTATAGCGGCATTAGTAGGTATGATGTGCATTTATAGCTAAGTGTGTGTACAGAGTGCAACGTAGGCTCATAAATAAATAAATAATCGCATTTTTTTTACAATATCTGTTTAATATAAACTGTTAATTTAAATCTTTGTAATTATTAGTATTATGTATTTAGTGTCTAAAAGGTCTGCTGTAATGCTTTTTATAACCGCGTTTATTGTAATGGTGATTGTAATATCCTTGTATTGTTGTTTGTCTCACACAAGAGAGCAGAACTTCAGGATGGGTGGCTCAGCGTCCAGTCCTGCTGGTACTGTCAAAGCAGAGGCTCATTTAGATAACAGTTTCCCTCCAGAGGGCTGCCCAATGCACCAGGCACGCCAAGAAAGTAAGTCTAGTGCAAATCTTCACTCGTGTATTTACAAATAAATGTAAACACTAAAACACTATACATGTACTATGCCAAGGTACTCCTCCATCTGGGTGCCCCATGCATCAAGCAGGAGCTCCGTCTATGGCTCCTGCAGGTCCAGCACACCAGGAGAAGGCCTACGACTTTGTGGAGTGTCCCATGAAGACTGCACAAGGAATGTCTGATATTGATCCCTCAAACATGGTACCTGTTTCATAAAATCATATGCAAAGGTTTTGTGACTCGTAACAGTTTAATTCTTCTAAAACAGCTATAACAGGTAGCTTGGGCTTGTCAGTTTAGGGGTGTTAAGGTTTTGGACTATTAATCTGTGATTGATTTAATTTTCAACACTACCGCTGTAAATGTGGTGTTTTTGAAGTCTCCACACACATTTGTTTGTGTGTATTTGCTTCTGAAATGATAAAGATTAGAAACTGACTGCTTTTTATAATTTCTGTTTGTTTTAGATGCCCCCACCAAACCAACAGCCAGCTTCTGACCAACCTTTCCCACTGCCAGTTAAAAGAGAGGAGTCCACCATTCCCAGATTCGCAACTGGGAAAAACTGGGTGTATCCCTCAGAACAAATGTTCTGGAATGCCATGTTGAAAAAGGGGTATGTTTCTATTATATTTTTCTACATCTTAAAAAAAATAGCAACTTGTATAACAACTTAGATTGAGAGAGTGCTCGAGCGTGCGTTTCCTTTGTGGGCTTTCATAGATATTGCTAAGATTATGAATTTGATTATGTACCTGGTTAGTTTACCTTAAAATATCTGAGTCATAGTGCGGCTACACTCATTCCTCTTACGAATACAACATAGCAAATAACAGTGCAAAGTTTAGATGGGGTGGGGACGAGAATAGCTGTTGGCTGATTTTTAGATTTAGATTTTTTACTGAAATTCATTTGACAAAAAAAGCTCTTACCTTTTCTATTTGACATTGGTGGTAAAATATTTTGTCTTATTAGAAGTGAAGTCATTTTAGAGATAAGCATGTAAAAAGCATTAAAATAATCTTTTTGTCTAGTTGGCATTGGAAAGAGGACAGGCTTTCCTCAGACGACATGTCAAACATAATCAAAATCCACAATCGCAACAACGAACAGGCCTGGGAGGAGATCCTGAAGTGGGAGGCAATGCATGCTGGGTAAGAAATCTATTGGTGTTATAATAAAAATAAAAAATATGATTTATGCTACCTATTAGTATAACACTGTCCACACTATCAGGAATATTTTCTCATCACAAATGCTAGATTTCCAGAGTTGTAGCCTAAAGGTTGCCACTTTCACTACAGTTCATTAGCGGTTTCAGTAACATAACCTTGTGATCTCAAACTTTGATAGGAGATTTAACTGCAGCTTTTGACCTGCATTTGCCTTTTTTATCTAAAAAATCTCATGCTGCCACTTGAGCATAAATTGCATAAAGGAACAGTTGTGCTAGTGTTTCTATGATTGGTGATTGTGGTAGTAGTATAATGCTAATACCTTTACACTAATTTATTCGTTCTTCGCTTATTCCCTAACTCTGGGTCACAGGGGTCTGCTGGAGCCAATTCCAGTGCACAACGGGCGAGAAGCAGGGGTACACCCTAGACAGGTCGTCTATGGCCAATTTAAAATAACCTTATCAACCTTCTGTACATGTTTTTGGACTGTGGGAGTAAACCAGAGTACCCGAAGTAAACTCACGCAAGCTTGGGGAGAACATGCAAACTCTGCACAGAAACCTTTTTGCTGTGAGGCAAACTGCTAACCACTACACCATCGTGTAGCCCCACTGTAATTTTAAAACATATTTTTCTGGTTTATAGTGAATGTCCATGTGGCCCATCTTTAAAACGGTTTGGTGGTAAAGCGAAAGAGTTTTCACCCAGAGCAAAGATGCGTCACTGGATGGGGTATGAAGTTATATTTCGTTGTCATAAACTAGCAAATATTCCTCAGCTTTACTTGAACAGTGTATGATGTTTTTCTTTTTTGAGATGTGTTACAGTTCTTTTTTTTTTTTTTTTTTTTTTTTTTTTAAGATATGAATTACCCTTTGACCGACATGACTGGATTGTGGATCGTTGTGGAAAAGAGGTCCGGTATGTAATCGACTATTATGAAGGAGACCTTGACAAAAACACATATCAGTTCTCAATCTTGGACGTGCGTCCGGCGATTGACTCACTCGAAGCTGTATGGGACAGAGTAAAGGTTGCCTGGTGGCGATGGACATCTTAAACTTCTGAAAAGCTCATTTGGACATTTCTCCTCTAATTACTATAGAATTAAAACTTGATGTGGTTGTGACAATGTTGATGCTAAAATGTTTTACCTTATTCCATCATAGTGTTTATGCGAAGAACAAGATGATTTGTACACTTTATGAGGTAAAGTGTATATATCTTGGAACTGCCTTTTTCTTTTTATACAGTAAGAAATACAATTTAATCATAGGAAATGTTACACCTGATTTGTAATTAAATATGCAAAACTATTATGATGATTATAAATTAGTAGTCATCATCTAATAAGGAAATGATCAATAATCATTGATTTCATTAATCTTCTATACCCGCTTATTCCCTAACTTGTGGTCAAGGGGGTCCAGTGGGGCCTACCCAGTGTACATATTGCAAATAGCTGGGATACATCAGTCCATTGCAGGGCCACACAAACGAACAACCACATACATTCACTCTCACTGGCAATTTAGAATTACCAATCAACCTGAGGTAACCTAACCTGTTTTTTGGCCCGTGGAAGGAACCGGAGTAAACTCACACAAGCGCAGGAAGAGCATGCAAACTCCACACAGAAAGACCCCTTGCTTAGTAACCTGGGACTTTCTTGCTGAGTGGTAATTGTGCTAACCACTATGCAACCGCGCTTAATTAAATAATTTTATTCTGTCTGAGTTTGGTAATGATTTTTGCATGAGTGTAATAACTGGTTTGTTTTTTTTTATCAGTTTATTTAGGTAGTAGCTATTTATCTAATTTGCTGTCCAGGCTAACTTTATTAGTGTCTGACACATTTTAAATTATTATTTGGAGTGTAAATTGCTAGAACACTTTTATTTCTAAATTTTCCATGAGCAGTAAATAAGAAACTGAGCTACAAGCTATTACATTTGGAGTTTTTTGAAAATCTTTTTTTTTTTAATAATTGTTTAATTTGAAATTTTATTTACTTTTCATATTTTCCCTTTTTATGTCATACCTGGTATAAATATGATGTAAATTTTTTAAGCAGTCACTAGGTGGCCACATTTCCTTATTTTTGTTTTTTAGACATTTAGGTCATCTGAGGTAACTTATTCATCACACAGCTTGCACAACATATGTAGCTGTTAAAGGTAAACTTAAACAGGTAACAAAAAAGGTAAAGTGAAACAACTAAAACATATAATGTAGATGGTCGTGGTTTTAATGTACATATACATGCATGTAGAAAAAAGCTAGTGCTAAAATCTGATTAAAGTCAGCTGAGAGAACATTCAAGATAACCTCGATCTATCAAAATTTAAGGTAGTCTTCACTTTGATGAGCTATTTTTGATGCTGTTTTTTAATTATGCTAGAGAATGCAGTTATAACAGATCTCTCTGAAGGTTACAGAGATGCGTGTACTCTCAAATACATGCATGTTACATTTCTAACAGGACTGCGGCTTGGCTGACAACCAAGAACCTGTCTTTGTAAAACTGAGAGCAGATATGTAAACAGCCTGTGGCAATTCATATCGCCTGACTGATTCCCTCCACCCCTTACCAACGCTCTCTTAAGTGCTCATATTTACATACCAAAAATGTGCTTTGCTGCAGCAAGTTCAATAACTGCTGCAATCAGCTTAAATGCACTGGCTGTGTTTGAGAGAGAGAGAAACTATTTTAATTAATATTGTATATCAAAAATGTTCATAAAACAAAGCTTCTCTTTTTGAAGCCCCAGTCATCCTTTTGCCCGCACTCCATAAAAAAATCTATTATGTAATGTGGTCAAATTAATTAAATTACTTATTTTTAAGTTTTTAGACACGCACTATAACTCGATAAAATATATAAAGAAAAAAAAATATTCAGCCACTTTGACTGCTTTAGATGTCTGGTTCAACAGGTCAGGCTCTAAGAATAACTGTGAGCCACTAAACAAGGCCCTTAACCTATAATTGCTTAACTTTGCTCTGGATAAGGGTGTCTGCCAAGTGCTGTAAATGTAATAAATAAATAAAAGAGGAATCAAAGTCTTTCACATGCCTCTTAAGATAACTCACCAGCAAAGCCACAGGCTGTACAGTATTGTCTAAAATGTCTTAACATAACATAATTCTGTAACAACAAGGAAGAGATCCAAACACTTTTCCTGACCAAAAGTCCAGGAAGTTTCTGGAATAGGCTCCGGCAAACCGCCATGACCCCAAAAAGTTGAATGAGCAGGTATAGAAGATGAATCTGAAATGATATGTTTAAAAAAACCCATATAAATGTGATAGTCATGTGTCCCAATGCTTTTTACAATTTTGCGTAGTATGATTTTTTTCCTGCCTTTGTGTGTATCAAATTTTACACATTGTGTACAAGCTACACATTAAAGCTTTTAAAAGGGGTTACATCCATCTACCATCCATCCATCCATCCATCCAGTATGACCAATTTAGAGTCATCAATCAATCTAACATACATGTTTTGAGGTTTGCATGTAACTGGAGAACCCAGAGTAAACCCACACCAGCATGGGGAGAACATCCACACATAGTGAACCTGGGACCTTCCTGCTATGCGGCTACAGTGCTAAAACGTGGTTACATTGATTTTTTATTTCTAGTAGATTTCCTGTTTGAACTATGTCTGCTTTTTTTAAAGATACTTCATTTGTACTCATATCGGGCACATTATTACCTTATTCTATATTTATGTGTTTTATATTTAATGACCTTTTTAGAGAAAAACTATTAATTTCATATAGTATAGCTCAGCACTCTGAATAATTATACCTGTCTATGTTTTATTTGGTTTCGATCAGCTACCATTGATTGGCCTAGATTTCGCAGCGCTAAGTATGTCTTGCCTTTTGTCGAATCAATATACAAAAAAAATGTCAGGATTAAATAAGCTCTGCTTTTCTGTCTACTGTATAAATTACACAATTTTAAAACGATTATCTAGTAATGCTTTCCATTGAGCTTGCTCAAACGTTCGACATGACTATTCTAAGCATGTAAAATGGCATCTAAATAAATGATGGAAAATAAATGTAAAATGTAATTACTTGCATAAATCTACAATATCTGTGACATTAATATAAAAAAAATATTTCATAGCGTTAACAATATTTTAATTTATGTTAATTATGACTTTAATAACCTTTGTAGGAATGACCGTTACAGTGTTGTGTGGGCTTTTCTCATCCTCTGAAGCGGCACACTATTTACATCAGCTTCAGAAATCTTTCTTACAAGAAAAAGATAAAGCAAGGAACAGTGAAAGAACAAACATAAATGGAAATCAGATTTATAAAAGAACCTTTCTGGTCCCCATACTTTAAACTTATCTGGTCACTTGAGATGCAGGTACTGCTGCCCTCCAGCAATATTATGTTGCGCAGAAGAAATCCACTGATGAGCATTCAACAACAAAAGGCTATTCCCTAATCCTGCCTAATTTATGCACACAGCACTCTGCCTGGGGGCTTTTAAATACTTAAACATTTTGAAGAAGTTGGAAATCACACTGTTTGTCCTGGACTTTTGTGTATGTGTGCTTTTCTTGATTGCAACAAAGGTATGGAGCCAAGTAAAAATTCCACAGCAACAACATGAGCTGAGGAATAAAAATATCTCAGAAAAACAGTGGATAAGTTGTTTTTTTTTAACGTCTATAATCGAACCAGCTTTAATTTGTGTGTGGGCTCATCACTCAGGGAGTGATGAGGTCTTAGGTTTTGTGGTGTAGTCAACCGACAAACACCAGGATCGGCTCCGTCTGGCATTTTTTAAATGAGGTTTGATGAAAAACAAGACGTTGCTAAGTGAAGGGGGAATATCAGTCTGGGCATAATCACTATAGCAGTGATAGCGTTATCCCCTCCCCGCTCTGCTGGATCAATTTTAAAGCCGAACCCCTTTTGACTCACCACATCAGTGTGATCTCATTTGAATTCTTGTCTAGTGTTATTCCTTCAGAGTAAAAACAAGTAAGCATGAACTGTATAAATGCTATATACTGTAAATGTGCATGTCTTGGTGTGTGCATATGCAAGTGTGTGTGAGTGTGTTTTATGACAGCTTTGATAAGAAGCAGCTGCTCTGTACAGCTAACTTATTTTTTTTTAAAACCTTCAATTACTCTTGGCACCGTGACCTCATTTGCTGCATTGCATGCTTTATGAAATGTTTGTGAATGCACGTCCCTTCGCATCATTGTTGCTCATTATTCCTGTTGAACTGCAAGACATGTGCCTCACAAACACTAATTATTTTCCAGATTAGTTGCTGGAGCAATTAAATGCTTGACGTATACGTTGTGAATTGTCCCTTCCCCCAATCAGTTGAACCTCTTGTTCATGTCATCACACACTAATGTAAATTAAAGTGAGCTCCTAAATTTTTTTTTTTATATTACAGAATGAAAGTTCTTAGGCACCCCAGAGATCTGTTTTATCAGTTGTTATCAGAGTTCAGAAAAGGTGATGTAGGGGGCCCAACCTTATATTCTTTTATAGGGGCCAAAATCTCTAATGGTATCCCTGCATGTCCCTTGACACTTGCTGTGTCAAGTACTTGATTAAACTAAAATACATCATTTTGTTTTGATGTGATAAAATAATGTAACATGTTACACACTGCCAAGCTGCCACTATTTGGTCCTAGAATTCACTGATATAAAAAATAATAGCAAGTGCTTCATGTGGTCCGAGAATAGAACCATTTAATTACAAATATTGTGTTTTAATTCAATGTATGTATAAAAGATTTAATCTCTGTAACAAATTTATTCAAACTACGATTTTTTCCAAACAAGAGCCTATTAATCAAATACCAGTGTGTTTTAGTGAAGATTAATTTTTAATTTGTAATATCCAAAATGTGCTGCAGCTTCATTTTTAATATGCCTTGATAATATATAAAAGGGTTATAAAATAGGGAAGATTATTTCTATTTCTGAATATTTATGGTCATTTTACATTTCTCTATATTTTATTTATTAAAAGGTGATTGACCTGGTAGCACTACCTATAGTTAAAGGCTGAAATTGGATTCATTACAGCACTACATTTTTATGTTGCCTGTTGCATTAGGCCATGTTTTCAGGTATAAAAGTGCTTCCTCTTTGCACTGACACAGGCAGAGAAAATATAAGAATAACCCTGTCACGTTAATGATGCTAAGATCCTGTGATAGATGACAGTATAGTTGAAGAAGCCCATAGCCTGTTTGGAACAGTTCAGTTTGATTCAGAGCCACTAAATAACAAACACTGAATAGGCAGGGAGGTTTACTCTCTAGCTTTTTTCGCCCATCTTTTACTCATCGCTGCTTATTTTATGGTAAGTAAAAAGCAGCTGCTGCACACAGGGGGAACAAATGCAAAAATTGGAATATCTTTACCGCCTCTTAATTACCTTCAGGAGTAAATTATAGGTTTCTGATAAAAACAGAAATCGGGAACCTGAGCACTTTTTTTCCAATGAAATTTTTATTGTGCAGTAGAAACACAGTCACATAGAAGTCAACATCCAGAGACTGAGCTTGTACTATCATGCCAAACTAGATTTGGCTAAATAATTCTTTTGTTACTTTTTAATAACATTGTTTTCTGAAATCTAATGATTTTAGGTTAATTATAGTTACACATTTAGATCAAACATTAAAAAAACAACAAAAAAAGGCTGTTGTTGCAGAATTATTTATAATGTGGCCAGTGCCAGACTTGAGACAAATATCTAGCCTGCTGAAAAAAATATGGAAAAAATATCTTGGGGGATTTTTTTGAGTGTATAATAATGTGACACTCTGCTGCTGTCTCCCAGAAACAGCCTGACATTCACACTCTGTCCTCTATTATTGTGCATTGTTTTAATTGCAGTTGTGTCATCAATGCCCAAGCTCATTAGCATGCACTTTCAGAGGCTCCTAAATTATGTATTACAAATATGTAGTATTTCGTTTAATTGTGCTGGTGTAGCAGCACACGAAAAATTAAAGACAGCATAACAAGATTCAGTGATACAGTTTCAAATCCCCCCTTTAACATACAACACACCTAGACTGTTAATATATAAGTTCAGAAATTATTCGGTTCACTGACAAAAGTAAGTATCATTTAATATCACATAACCTGATGGGTAATTTTCTATGGCATTTATGAAACACAAGACAGAAACAATGTCAATGATGTTTCAAAACTTCAAGGCTGTACTTTTAATACAGGCTATACATAGTTACACCTAAGATTAAAATGTTTTCTTTCTTAGTTTTTTTTCTTTCCTTTTTTCAGGTACAACTTTTAATTAATTGAATTACATGGCTCTCAATATAAGATTATAATATCAACAACATTTTCTTTGATATATAAATGGTGCTAATATCATATGTACATCAGCCTAAATAGTGTTCTGTATTGTACACTCAAGTAAACAATGTCCTATTAATTAAGGATATATTACTAGCTAACAAATTAAAGAAAAAAAGATATTTAATTAATATGTCTAGACATTTCAATGTGTTGTAGCCAATGTAGAGCTCATTATAATGTGTAAACATCATTAGATTGGATTTAATTCCACCAGAACTTACAAGCATTTGAGTTAAATTATTTTAGTTTAAAATGTCAGCATGGAAAATATATGGTATTAGAAACACTTACTGTAAGCCTTTTAAACACCAGCAGAGTTTGATTTCTAAAGGCCTCTTTAAGAAACCATTTGCATCATTTCTGCTTAATGTGCACACCACAATGTCTTAGTTCAATCCAGTGTTTGTCGTACAGACATTGTAATAAAGCAGCTGTAACAGATTATAACAGATACCAAGACAACGTCAGGACTCCCTGAACTGATGTGAGAAATGAACCTCATCCTCTTTCAGGTGATGCCAGATTGTAAATGTTTTTAACAAATTTATACACATATTTATTGTTTTTATTGTTTAATTTTTATATTTTTATTAATGAAAATATTTCATCAAAACATCTGATTGAAAGCAGCCTGATGAGAATGTAAAAATAAAATACATTCAAGTTTGCAACTGGCAACTTGATGTCCACCCCCTAGCTCTTAAATTAGATGAGAAAAATAGGGTGGGGATGACAGGGAGCAGGTGGCATGTGAATACTCAGTCTAAGCTCATGCAGTAGGCTGTTGACAAGGCAACCAGTAAAAGCAGGTGATTTGTATCAGGTGATATTTTAAGTGTATATAGGGTTCAAATTCTAAATGTGGAAAAAAGGAAACAAAATCAATTCAAAACAATTAATCCATTTAATTAAATCTCAGTTATTAGACAATTAATGTATTTTTTACTGTAACTTTTTAAATTGATTTAACTATTTACACTAAAATCTTGCTTCATCTTGGTAAAAAAAATGTGTTAAATATTGTACTGTTATTTCATTCTAATGTAACTATAATTCGTTTAATGGTTTAATTCGTTTGAATTCGTTTTAAAGATTCATTCTTCATTTTCCCTATTCTTTTATGTATCAAACAGAAACAATATTTTGTCAGGTCTTTGTAGAAAACATATACAGAAGAAGATTTCATTATACATGAGGTTGAGACGTTAAACTTTTTTTCTGTGTGTGAAAGGAATTTATGCTAGCATAGTGCTAGCAAGTTTTAAACAGTGAGCCCAGAGCTATTGCATTTATTTTTGGTAATAAAAACATCGCAACGTCATTTTTCCATAACAAAGCATCAAAAATCCAAGTGTTTTTTTCTGCTGTAAGACAAGATGGTCAGCAGAGAGCGCTGTTGCCCTGCTGAAAAACACACCCCACACAAATGAAACTCATCACTTTTCAATGCAATTCTCTTTTTTAATATATAAAAATGTATTATCATATATAATACAATTTAGTAGCTAGATGGACATAATGTTTAAAATTATGTGTAATACTCTCATAATATTTTCTGCCAGACTATATTTAGTAATAGGACATAACATGCCTTATCAAGTCTCCAATTCAACATAGGCAACTGTTTTACTTTAACCTTTATATGCATGCTTTTTAAAACCTTTCTAATACATACTTTAAATAAATATAGGATAAAATATATATATAAGTAAAAGTCACAGGATTATCTAACAATTATTTATTTATTATTTTTTCCATAATATAAATTGCAAAACTTTTTTTACACTAAAGGATTGTTTATAAATTTATTCATAAATCTTTTACTTTTTCTTCTGATTCCCCAAGTCTTAGAACTGCGCTTTTTTCCTGCCCTCTGTTTGGCTGATACAGTTGATGCCCTTTTGGCAGGGTTTCCTACTGTGCATAAGACCAGCTCTGGTTCCTTGTAAAGCTCACAGCCTGCAGGCGTGACTAGGCCAAGTGAAGCAGCTCTCTGAGTGAAAGCCTCCATGTCCATGGGACTGATATGGTCTTTTGCTGTGCTATTGCTGCTTGAGCCGGGTTTCTTTCTGAACAGATGTATGTTCATTTTGAATGTGCAGAGGGTAAAATTAGGCTTTTGGAAATCACTACAGAGCTAAAGGGAGATACATACTCAATCAAAGGTTTGATATTCCGTAGAGAAGAAACACACAAAGAAAAGCCTTCAAATGTGTCCAAGGGCCAAAAATACACCTACAGTTTCCAAACACATGTCTGTCTAGTGTATGTTAATTTGAGCATACTCTTTACGCTGACCTGAAAAATACCTAATTTGCAATCATTACATGCCGAATGCTAGCCTAAATACTACTTCTACTACTACTACTAATAATAATAATAACAGTAATTATTATTTTTAAATGTTATTATTTACATTTTCACCTTTACATTTTGCATGTTGAACAATTGCATTAATGGAATTAAATGGTTTCTTATTCAAGTAACAGGTGCATTTGCCTTTGTAGCTCTTTAATGCACTAGCCTGCATATAAATATAATATAGATCCTAAGGATAACTGTTTTTTTCTAAAAACTTTGTTCACTTACATTCCTAAATAATGATTCAATGTTAATTCAAATTTATTACATTAAACTTGTATTAGCAATACAACCTATAGGAGTTGTCAAAGAAATAAAAATGTAGCTTGACTCAAAGTCATGCACAAAAAAAGAAGCAATGATGCCTATAAAAAGAGCTCACTTAATTACCTTCTTTTTCTTACTGATTATGTGCTTTAAAAAGCTTTATAAAAACAACTCACTGTTAACTTACTTTAACTTTGCTGAAAACTTAAGCTTGCTATTGCAACATCAGCTATATATATCTATTGCCTTTTCAGGTAGATTGAATCTTATTAATCATCATGTTTTAGTTTTTGTTCTCATCAACATGACTCTCTGTTCAGAGAGTGT
>JAOTQW010000036.1:11608440-11618843 GCA_026260075.1 Sisor rabdophorus | reverse complement strand
CAACTTTGAAGCACTTTTGTACGTCGCTCTGTATAAGAGCGTCTGCTAAATGCTGCAAATGTAAATGTAAATGTAAAAAAATTGTTGTTACACCGTATACACTTTTGTAGAATATTTCATGTCATATTTCTAGCATTATTCCTTCACTGGAACTAAGCATGCTTTTGTGACAAAGTAAACTTTATAAAGACATGGTGTGTCATTGTGGAAGAACAAGTGTTCTGCACTGACAGAGGTCTGAATCTAACTTAACACCTTTGGAATCAAGTGGCATCAGCTTTCTGAACAGCACATATGAAGGTAAATTTCTGTTTTTTAGGCTGATAAAGTGTGTGCATTGTTTCAAGTCTTTTACTGATTAAATAGTTTAAGAGCATCATTTTTTAAAATGGAGCAAAACATTTGTTTGACGTGATATAATATTACTTTACAATCTGTCAAAATGGGTTAAGTTTAGCACTGCATAAATGACAATGTCACTCAAATAATAGGTCTTGTTTATAAACAGATAAATATATCAAATAATCACTGTAGATAATTAAAAATGTGGTAAGGATATAGCTGATTAGGAAATACGTATAAGCTTCAGTTTACCTAAATACCGTACACATGTTGAGTTTTACTTTAGGGACTAGTTAATGATATTTAATATCAATAATTATTGCTGTGTGAACATTTCAGTATGCAGTTAAATAAAGCTCTACTCTTAAGAAAATTATTCTGTGGCTAATTAAAATATTAACATTGAAATAATGAATTGTTTTCCTTCATGCATGTATGCTATTACCATGAGTGACAAAAATATGTAGTGCTTGTTTAAAATCTAGTGTTGAATGCAACAAAACAGTGTCGGTGGGATCCATTAAAATTCACCAGTCTGGAATGCATGACTGTCTTTGATGGTCAGCTGAAATTCACCGTATTGGGAACTAAGCTCACATGTCACCAAGAGTTATTTCACTGTCTGTCATTCTCTAGTGTGTATTCAAGGCAGTGATTTATGTTCTGCTGTGTTACACTTTAATGAAAATTCATGTACACCCTGTCTGTCAGTGGGAAGATGGCTGCGAAAAAAGCCAAAAAATTTTTTTTTACAGTTTTACCATTATTCTGTGGATTATAATGTTTTCCCCTGTGAATGACATTTGTGGATATGATCACTCTGAAATTGTAGTATCTCTAAAATAGTTTCAACATCAATTTCGGGGAGACAGAAAAAAAACTGTAATGTTTTGCTTAGTTATGTTAAACCTAAGGAACTTTTGAAAATAAAGCCAATTATAGTTTCATTTAGTAGCGTGGGTTTGGAAATTGTTGTTCTTGCTGAGGGCTTCTTAGACAGTTAAAGATGGGTGGTGTGTGTGTGTCTGTGTGTAAGGATAAAAAGGTGAAGGGGTATTTATTTTGCTTTTGGGCTACCTGTGTCAAGAATACCCCAACAGAAACCCTTCCTTCACACACTTATACGCACCCTACACCCTCTTTTGTATGTGTGAATATGTGTTGGTGCATTACCAGAATTGGGAAGTAGTTACATTTTATGTTAAAAATTTATTGAATTACAGTTACTTATAAAAATGTTATGTGGATAGCACCTTCACCTTACAGCAGAACGGTCCGGGGTTCGATCCTTGTGCACAGGTCTTTTTGTCTTTTTTCTGAGTTTGCATCTCAGTCTGTTCTGATTAAGATTTCACCAGGTACTCTTGTTTCCTCACACAGTCGAAAAACATGTACATCAGGTTTATAGGCTACTCTAAATTGCCCATAGGAGTGTGTGTGAGTGCGTGTGGTTGTTCGTCACTGTGTGGCACTGCAGTGGACTTATGATCTGTCCAGGGTGTACCACTGCCTCTCGCCCTTTGTGCGCTGGGATAGGCTCCAGCAGACCCTGAGTTAGGGTATAAGCAGGTATAGAAGATAAATGAATAAATAATAAAAATGTCAAAGATTACAAATAGTGTTACATTTGCATACCTTTGAATTTGTTGTTTCATTTGTTTTATTTTTTGTCTGATCATGTCTGTTTTGGATTTGCAAAAGGCTTCTGCTAATGCGGTTTATTAAAGTGGTGCTATTCGGAATCTTTAGATTCGATCTCTGGTTTGAATTCGCTGCACCCACACGTGTTGCTGCTAAATGCATTAGGCTACTATAGCCTGTCTAAGAGTTTAGTAAGGTTAACCTTGCTTGGTGTAAATGTTTTGAATAAATTTTTCCTTGTGAAAATTATATATTCATTTGTAATTTTATTAAATAATTAAAATGTTACAACATTTTACATTTGTAAACAGTAACCTATAACATTTCCAAAGTAAAGTTACCAACACTGTGTATTACGGGGTTGTGTCAGGGCAGTAGTGCATCATAGCAACTAAATCTCCATTAGTTTAATGTCTCTGTGCCTTTTTATCTTTATGAGGGCTGAGTGTTTGGGATGAGTAATTGTGAGCTTCTTCATCTCCTCCTGGCGCCGTCGCTCTTTACTCCCTGGCACCTGCTCCTTTTTAATTAGCGCCCCAGACCTGATCATCTCTTAATCGACTTGGAACATTAAAAAACAAAAGCTGGTCTCTGAGGGAGCCACAGTACAGGGCCCGCTTCCTGGCAGGAAAGAAGGGCCACCCCCTAATGCGCCAGGCCATCTCTGTGTCACACTCAGCACTAGCTTTTTATCTACTGCCAAAGAATGATCTTTATGAGGTGGCTTAAAACTTTAATTTGCCTTCATTGTCCCACCAGCACGCACAGCACTTTAGCCACTGGGACAAATGGGTGAAAATTCTTCACTCTTCTTTGTAATCATATAACAGCTAGTCTCTTTGTAAAATGGCAAATCTGCTTAAGTCTTGGAATCCCTAAAAATATTTTAGCATTTTTGTAAGAAGTGGTGCATAAATTTTAAACAAAAACACACACATAACCTATCACTTGTAATATATGAACTTGTCCACAGTGCTGAATGGAGATAGATCAGACATGCTAATGAGTGTTTATAGGTGTGTAAATAGGGCTATGCTTGCATTAGTGTGGGTCTCTGTGTGTATGTGAGTGTGTTCTTTATGTACTATAATTTTTTATATATATTTGCCTTAAAAATCTTTTAAGGATATAATAAAAAATGAAGCATTCTTTGTTTTACTTTATAACAAACATTCTGTTAAGGAGTTCTATTGTAGGGCAGCACGGCATAGTGGTTAGCATGGTGGCCTCGCAACAAAAAGGTCCTGGCTTTCTATGCGTGTTCTCCCCACGCTTGTGTGGGTTTCCTCCGGGTATTCTGGTTTCCTCCCACATTCCAAAAACATTGTGCATTAGGTTGATTGGTGACTCTAAATTGCCCCTAGGAGTGCATGTGTGAGTGTGTTTATGTGTCCCTTGCGATGGATTGGCGTCCTGTCCAGGGTGTATACAGTGTATTCAGTATACAGTATATCCCGACCTGGTTGTGGTACACATGCCTCACAAAATCCTGTCATTTTAAACCGAGGCCTGATTTATTATGTTGGAAATAGGTGTGACAGATTAGGCTTTATGTCCACACAGTGCCTTACCTAGTACTATATTCTGTGTACTAAATGTCTTGTCCAAACCAATCAGTTATGTTATAGAGAACATTCATGAATCTATAGACAAGGGAATGGCTTGTGGAGGTGGGTAAAGAAAAAATGAAAAGAGGAGAGTGTTTGCACTTTTTTCCTCATCATCGCTCATCCTTTGACTCAATGGAAATGGAGTAAATCCGGCTAATTAAAGAGCACTTACAGACTCTTTGCTCTCATATGAGACAACCTTTCCAAATGCATGAAAAAAATAAATAAAGTAAGATAACACAATAGAATGTGATCCTATCAATATTTCAGCAAAACACACATTGTTGTCATTTTGGTGTATCAGTTTCTTTTCTAAGAACGACCGCTGCAATTTTTTAGTGTAAAACTACAAAGCACGGAGAAGAATGGGACCCAGAATGGTGCCATAATGGTGTAATGACACAATGACAAGCAACTCAGTCATTTACAAGCCCAACGAGACCCTAAATCGTCTGACCTATCATGCGGAAGCTGAGACTCATTTTTCTGCCAGCTGTAAATGGACGGTCAATTCAACAGCCTATTGGTCAGCTCCTCATCTATTTCACTTCCACTGTCATAAATTCTATTTCTGTAGTTTTATAGTAGAGCACACAATATACACACAATACAGATGTACACACAATACACACACTACACACAATACAGATGTGCTTATTTTTTGGTCTCCAGCCATAATTATATTTCATTGCTTTCAGCTGTCATTCACTTGGTTATGCATGAAAGTTTTGATGCATTTTTTTTTACTTTGGAGTGTGGGTGCTGACAATAAAATGGCAGAGAAAATATACCTCTTAGAGGAAAGATGTCAGTTGCATGTTACCTGAGGGTCCTTTGTAATCAACGCTACTCTCTGCTGTTAATGTACAAAACATCTGTTAACATGTGGCATGTTTGAAATGACACAGAATAACACAGAATGCTTTGCCGGTTTTTTTTCTCAGAATGGGGTAATGGTCAAACTACTCTACTATTTCAGTGTTTTCCTTTTAACTGCATCTACATTGTATCAGCAAGAAACATTTAATTAGACTTAACTTTAATTTGGTTTTTCAAGAACAAGCTTGGAAAATATTGAGTTGTATTATTAGGCTGAATGCTATACAGACAATTTATTAAAATATAATTGTACACATTACTTCTAGAGACTTAAAAAAACCTGCACACACACTCTATCAATTTCTTTAAATGAAGCAAGCACACCAAATGACAGTTTTTTCCTACATTTAAAAACAACACTACATTAGCTTTTGTCAATAACCTGCTGCATGCAACTTTAGTGTTTTTTATTTAGTAGGCAGTGTGCTTGTAGAAGGTAATTAATGCAAATTAATTAATAATAAGGAATAATAGCATACTTTTAATGGAATCTCGTCCATCATCGCAGTTACTGATTAATACGCTTGTTTAAAATATAATTAGGAGCCATTTCTTTAAGCTATTTCTTGCTGTGATGCTTGCTGGGTGTGTATCTGATCATATGGTTCGACATACGGACAAGTCAGATGCAAAGCTGATTGAATGCTTTACTATGGGATTAAAATAATGTACTGCACAGTGATCAGAGCAAAGCCATATGGATTGAGGTTTATTAGATTATCTTTAATTAACATTGATGTCATCTGTCAATGATTAGTGGCCAGCTGTTGCTGGATGCCTGGGGCAGAGTGATGTTATTGTAGCAGGCGACTCTGGTACTGTTAGGCTTCACACTGGCATTTTAGACCAGTTGTAAAAAAGATTGCTAATGTCCTTGGTTTTTTTTATTTAAAATTTTTATTTTTGCTGTTTGAATTTTCCATCCACAAGAGGGAGCTGTGGTTGTTTGTCCTCAGCTAAAAACACTTTTGAATTCGTGTGGGTGTGTGTATGTGTATGTGTCCATATGTTTTAAAGAGTGCAGGGGTTCATTTATTTGGAAAAGAGCCAGCAATTCCCACTGATTTTACATTTAACTTTTTCTTGTCACAATCCTTTTTTTTCTTCTGCTATCAACTCAGTTTCCATGACGATGATGGGCATGAGTGTGTTACTATTTCTGTACCTTTTGCGATAAGCGTTTATATGTAGTCTCAGTTGGTTTTATGGTGCATGTGGCTAGGCACTGTGCAACGTGGCCACCGTCCTCTAGCTAGCGCAGCACTATACTCTTGATTCCTTTTACTGATCAAATCTTAGCATCTGGATGATAAAACTTTTAGAAAGATTTTATTTTTGTGATTTTCAAACATGCATCACACAAAATCATACAGAATTTTGCACCACTTGTGCCATAACAAGATTGCTGCTTCTATAAAATGTGATTTGAATTTAACCTGTGGAAAATTAAACCTGGAAACAGTGAAAAAAACTGAAACAAAAAGAACCTTCTTTAAAATCTTGTTTAAAAAAATGTCCAACGGACCTGTCTCCTCAACACTACAGAGTGTTAGCACAAGCTGTGTGCCAGTCTTCAGTGACACACACTTGGCCATGATCCAGCCGAGCGGGAAGCAGACAGTGACCCAGGTAATGAAGCAGCCAGAGGAGCAGAGCAAATCACTTCCACAAACTCATAGGCTATGTGTGTCTGACTAACAAACACAGACTCTCTGTGTGCTGTACAGTTGATTGAGGCACCATATAGTGGCTGATATATTTGTAGCAAAAGAGAGAACTAAAGAAAAAATGAAAAAAGAAAGAAATGGCTGAACTTTTGCAGTAGACGCAGCATGCAGGAACATCACAGGGTCAGCATCACACATCCACACGGATTATCGCGCTGTCACACTCTGCCTCACGCCAATGGATAACAAGCCAGTCTGATGCTAGGAGAAGGAGGGGTACACTAAAAGAAGAACTTAGATGACACAGGCATGCACTATTACGTTCACATAACGTTAATGTAATATACACTTATTTTGAGTAACCAACACATTGCAAACCATTTTACATAAAAAAAATCTAACAGTACAACATGCATTGAAATGCATAACTCTCTTAGCATACAAAAGTATAAGTAAATAATTGAATAATCTTAACAGCAAACGTTTTTAGGGTTTTTGAAAGCCGTTAGCTACTCTTGTTTTTGTTCAACTGTCTTCATTTGTCAAATTCTCATTGAAAAACTTGGGTGTGCTATCAACAGCGCTCTTTAATTTGATAAACAGATTAGTTCTGTGGTCAAATCCAGTTTATCCATTTTTACTTCCCAGTCAATCTACAACCATTTCTTTCTTTTTAGGATTTTTAATAAGTGATTTATGCTTTTATCCTGACAAGACTAGACTACTGTAACTTCTTTTATGAACAATTCAGTAATCAGTCTTCTCTGGCTCACTATCAGATGAGAAGAATGTCAGGCTTCATACCTGGTGTTCAAAAATAAGAGCACATTATGCCAGTTTATATTTTTCTGTGGTTTCCAGAATGTGAAAGAGTTGAATTCAAAGTGTCGTTACTGTTTTTAAAAGGCTTAAATTGATTGGCAACTGAATATATTTCTGACTGATTCTCCATTCACAGACCAATAAGTTCTATGAGATCATCCAATCATAGATGTTCTGCGATCAAGGTTGAAATTGAGAGGTGATTGTGCCTGTAAATCTGTACATCGTTTTAAACCGGCACGCTATTTTAAGGCAAATTTATATAGAATATAGAATATAAAGTTTTTTATCATTCAGTTAATTTGTGCATTTAGTGATTTCATGTGTTTATAATTTATGTTTTACTGTAAGTAACAGTTTTTAATGACAGGTCAGCAGCTTCTAGTTGTTTTTATTAGAGCTTCAAAAATAAAGTTGACATTGCCAAAATTGACATTGTAATAAAATAGTAAACAAGAAGTTGAGTCAGTATAAAGAATAAATGAAAAATAAATGAATAAATGAATCATAAAAAGGGGCAGTGGGGAGTAAGGACCATACTAGAGCCATTTGCACTTTATAATGTTTATTAGTTTATACTGTTTTATTAGTTTAAACAATGTGGTATAGGTGTGATAGAGGCCACAATCTTATATTCCTTTATAGTGTTCAAAATTGCAAGGGGTGCCGCTGGTGAATCATGCACACACTCACTCACTGCCACACCTGAATGTATGTATAAAGCTGCAGTCTCACCGCCCACATGCCAATTGACATGAATGTATATAAGTGCTTGCATGCTGTTGTGTGTGGATTTAAAGATTTTTTTAAGCCGTGGTGTACGTAATCTCAAGTACAGCTTGAGTATTCAAAACTAAATATTTTTAATTCATTAAATTCATCTTCTTTACCTGCTTATTTCCTAACTTAGGCTCACAGGTGTCAGCTGGAGCCTATCCCAGAGCACATAGCAGGAGAGCTAGTGGTACAGCCTGGGCAGGGTCACAAATAGACGTCAGGGTCACAAATAGACGAACAACCACACCCACTCACACCCACTCCTAATCCAACCTAATTTAGTTTTTGGACTGTGGGAGGAGACCTGAATACCTGGAGTAAACCCATGCAAAAGCAGAGAGAACATGCAAAGAAAGGATTCTTCTTGCTGTGAGGATACCATGTTAACCATTAGCCCATGCGCCGCCTATAAGAAAATTAACTTTTTAAAAACAATAATAAAATATAAAATAATACACATTTATTCTCTTATAGTTAATAGACGTTTTATTTTTATTGACTTATTGTAGCATATGCGTCTGACCTTTTTACTAGCCCTATACAGCTCTATTCTCCTGGTGTAGAAGTGACGCTTGAACTTGCATTTAGCAGAGCAGAGTGTGTAAATATGCAGGCCAATAATTTTCAGATCACTATTGCAACACTATATTGTTGCGTATATTGCATCAACTATAAGTTCTGCAGAAGGGATGCCATGACAGACCCAAATGAGATTCACACCACTGAAGAGGCACTAATTACAGAGCATTTCCCTCTCTGTATTCTCTGTCTCACTTTCTTCCCGAACCAACATGAACTTTCTCAAAATAAATGAATAGCTTTTTATAATACATGCCCTGCCTTGTACAAAGAGCTTTTTTCTGGTACTTAACATCAAAACTGCTCTCTGTTTTTTGATGATTGTAATAAGCAATACACCATATTATATTCCAAAGTAAATGCCACCACAGTTTATTCAGGGTGAGAGAAGTGGGTATTATTGGTACTTGCATAATAACCTGAACCTGCTGAACCTATTAGCTATCTCTTTTAGGTTATGCTGATTGACAATCTGTAAAGTAAATCTGTGTGTGGTGCTCGGCTGGAGTCACACTGGGATGCCGACCAGCCCCCTTTAGAATGTACACACACTGTCACAGTGGTTTGTAAGTACTTGAGAGAGCTGTACATGATAATAAGCCCATTAGTTATACTGGCTGTTTTCAAAGCATTCATCTTGAGCACCACATTCGTTGATGCATCATGGGGCATGTACTAATTTCTGGAAAATTTGCTTGCTGTTGTAAACAATCAGCAGAATCATTCAGGGCAATAGAGGAAAAGCGCTGATGCGATTCAGGGAAAGTGTGACGGAACATACAGCTATCAAATTAGGAGAGAGCAAGAGAGAAAGTGAGAGAAAGAAGGAAAGACTTAAGGCTATGTAAAAAGCCAGAGAAAACACACAAAAAAAGCAAAATACGGGGGACCTGCAGCCCTGGAGCTTATTTTTCTAAACAAGTTGTTGTTTAATATGACTGTGGCACAGGCATTGTAGTCCTCTTAAGTCTGCAGCAAAAAGAATAAATAAATAAAAATCTGGAGCTCTTGATCTCTATGGCCATTGCACACCATAAGTCTCAAGAGAGCAGACATGACAGCCTATTTATTCCACTATTTATAGATCATTAAATATTTGCAGTGCAGTGCAGGCCCATTGTTATTTACTGTTGTTAATGACAAATGAAACATCATGCCCCACACCCCCGTGGTTGACTCTTGTTTCTGGCTGTTCAAATAACAGTTTTTCAAAGCAGATGCTGTCATGTTAGTGTATTAAATCATGTGGAGATGATTATATCACTATGGGAACAATAGCCCTCTATTGGGTAAATTTTGTTTGTCAGACAAGCTCGCAGGAAAGATGTTGGTGGATTTGTTGGTATATCATTGCAAAGATTACATCCACTTTGTGTCCTGTTAATTCAACAAATTGTCAAAATGCCTGTGCAATACACAGAGAACAGATAAGGTACAGATTATTCTAAATATCCATTTCTTGCTAGCATGAGTAAATAAAAGAAATGCTGTCTTAGCTTAATATTTTGGAACAGGAAAATTGGGCCAGTTTTGTTTTATAGCAGTTTGTGGATAAGAATGAGATACATCTAGGCAGACATTGGGTCATCATTCATTTGAAATGGTGAATCATTGAAAGAAAAAAAGTTTAAATAAAAAAAAGCCTAAACTATTTATACTTACATGTCTAATAGTACTAATACCTTAAAAAATGTGAAATCCAGAGGCCACAACTGAGCCCCTGAGCAAAGCCCTCAACTCTTGACTACCCAGTTGAATTTTAAAGATTAGCAAGAAAGTATTTCTGCTAAAGCAACGTTATAAAGGGTTGTAAATAAATACTTTCTTTCACTCTCCAAACACAACCACGATTCCAAGAATAAACGTTAAAACTGTGGTTTCAAAATTCATTCATTAATTTATTCATCATCTATACCTGCTTATTTCCAAATCCGGGGTCACAGGGGTCTGGTGGAGCCTATATCAGCGCACATAGGGAGAGAGGCAGGGCGTACACCTTGGACAGGTCGCCAATCCATCGTAGGGCCACATACACACACACACAACCACACGCACTCACATTCACTCCTACTGGCAATTTAGAGTC
>JAOTQW010000036.1:11571783-11585081 GCA_026260075.1 Sisor rabdophorus | reverse complement strand
AAAGTATTTAAAGTAATTCTTGTTTTCTTTCATAGGCACTTGATGGGCAGAACATATACAATGCTTGCTGTACACTCCGTATAGACTACTCGAAGCTTGTCAATCTGAATGTAAAGTACAACAATGATAAGAGCAGAGATTACACACGACCAGAGCTTCCAGCAGGTGATGGGCAACCTGCTGTGGACCCCTCAGTGGCAGCAGCCTTTGGCAAAGACTCGAACTCCCTGCTCGGTAAGATCCCAGGTATCTCCCTCTTTTTTTTTTTCCTTCTCTTTTTTCAACTCTTGGTGTGCTAGACACAAGTGATGAAGCATGGTTTAGAGGTTATATGTTTGAGTATTTGTAATTTAGCATTAATGTTTATATTTAGGTACCCTCTGCTTATTGAATGTTATAATTTAACACTGATAGTAATGTAATTAGCTACTGTGCTTATTTAGGTAGCGCCAAATATTACAGCTTGTTACAAAAATGAGGGTTTTCTTTAAATAAGCAGTGTTGCATATGAAAGATTTTTGCTATTCTTTTTGCTTTCTTTAATGTTTCTTGAGTTAAATCCATATTCACATAGTGTGATATTTTAGAAGCCAATTAACCAAAGGAACAGGCTGTATCTCAATGTGTGAGCATGTCAACTCAATTTAAAAGCTAAGTGCATCTTATGTCTTTTTAATATATATTTATATATTTAAAATACAGCCAAAAAAGTCACAATAATCCTGAGAAACTGCTGTCTGTCCATCCTGGTGGATGACAATCTTGAGCAAAATCCTGGATAATAAACAGATGCACTTCAACCAATTAAAAGGGATTAGAAATATTGCATTGTGAATGCAAACTGAAATGAAATTGCAACATTGTCGCTATTTAACCCCTGGTTTCAGAGAACAGTAATCGTTCTACCATGTGTGAAAATACTTGGTATTGTACAGCAATACCCATTTGTTTACCCCAGGGGACCCACTTTTAACCTGCAAATTAACAGCAATGTTTGCATTCTGCTATGATGTAGGGTATTTAAGGGTGGCCTAATATTTAGCTGGAACAAATGTATCTGCTTTTCTTTAGTTAACACGGAAGACCTAGGATTTGGCTTGTTTAAAGCACACTTGTGATGCAGAAAGAACAAACAGCATACCCAAATATCAAAGTTATTTTAATTTTCAAGTACCTAGTATTGCTTTTAACAAAACATACAAACCCCAGTTTCAATTAAGTTGTGTAAAACATGATCAAAACCGAAATACAATAAATTCTTGTTGACCCATATTTATTCGAAAATACCACAGACAAGATATGCACGGTTTAAATGGAAACTCTGAATTAATGTCTGCAACACATTCTACATAAAGGAGCTTGGACAGGGGGTTTGGGAATTTAAGTCACTAATTGTTGAAGCTTTGTTCTTGGAACTGTTTCCTATTCTTGCTAGATGCGTGTTACTTAAGCAGTTACTTAACAGTTCTTTGCACTTTGCACCACACATTTTTAGTTGGAGACAGGTCTGGACTGCAGATAGGACAGTGCATAATGTAGCTTGGCATTGTCTTGTCTTGCTAAAGTCATTTGGATGGCATCATGTGTAAGTACTCATGTCATGGATACATCAAATTGATCTGAATGAAAGGTCTTGGCCATTCTGTATCTGCTTTCAGCACTGCTGCTTACATGCATAGAATTGTCTGACTCTTCTGATTAAGACTGCTATTGAGGGAATACCTCAATTCCTTGCAATTGTGCATTGAGGAAAGTTGCACCTAGACAGTTGGGACTACTTGCGCACACAACACACAATTGTATCTGTTTAAACCTAAACGTTTATTATGATTTTGTTAATTACTGACCCAGCGTTTGTCCTTGGTGTGTTCTTAGATTTTTCTTTTTTTTCTAATTTTAGGAACATTTTGAAAATTAGTTTTCATTTTTTTGATTGGTTGGGTTCTTGTCTTATGTGCTTAAGGCATTCTGAAGAGTTTTTTTTAACTTGCTTTAGATACGCCTGAAAAAGGTGAGCATGATTTTGAACATTTGTAATAACAAACCTAAATAACACACAAGTCGGCCACATCTTTATATCATCTTCAGTTTAAATTTTATTACATGTAAAACCTTACTATTATGCATTTTTGTCAATGGTAATTGGTCTACATACCCAACAAAGATTCAGAAAGTGTGGTTCAATAATGAGGTTTTTAATGTATTATTAACTTATACATTCTTTAAGAATGTTTGTTTTAAATTTTTGCACATCACAAAATGTCATCTATAATGCAGGAATCGCACAACACAAGCTCTTCACATTGGCCTTCACCTTAGATTTAAGGCTGAAACTATTTTTTTGAAGAGCCCCTTTAAGATTGCTTGCACTTCTATACTTTAATACAATTCCTTGATTATGTGACAGCAGGGAAGGAATAAGATTTTGTGAAAAGCTTTGCACAAAGAACAAACTTATTAGCAAGTAGCCTAATAAATTATTATAGTTTTATAGGTAATAATTTGCAATCCCTAAGTATTGGAACATATTGTGTGTAATGTAGTGTTCGGCACACTGGTTTTAAAATAAGATTTGGATTTAAAAAGAGTTAATTTACCATCGTCTAGCAGAGTTAAAACAATAGCAGACGCAACATAAAAACAAAATTAGGTAATTTTCTGTTATATATATATATTGTAGTATTCAGATTATAGCAACATGTGAGATATATCTCACATGTTGCTATAATCTGAACAATACTGCCAACATGACTATTTATGAATAGTTTGGATTTTGGTTTAAAATTATGGTTGCACAATTTTTTGGTTTAGTTGTAATGTAACTTCTGAGCTCTTTGTATAACTGCAGGTGCACTGAGCCCTCTGAGTGCGGCGGCAGCGGCGGCAGCAGCAGCAGGGAGAGTTGCTCTTTCTGGACATTCGGGTAATGGAGTGCTTCTGGTTAGCAATCTTAATGATGAGGTCAGTCTTTTCTTAAATCTTCTATTTTAGTTATGCTGTTGTTCATGTTTGATCTGTGTAAAGCACAATGCATGAAACAAATTATGTAAGGCTGGTTGGAATTGCATCTGTTTGGTTAGATTCATTGGTTATGGTATTTATTTATTTTTTTTATCAGTAGGTTTAAAATATTTAACGGTATTTCAACAGTTCTTTGACAGCAGCTTGCACATTTATACCTTTCAAGCTAACACATTTTGCTTGAGAGTTGTCTTCTCTGAAAGTCACATTTTCCTAGAAATTGTTTTTGGCCCTGCTTTAAATTGTGCTGTTACTCCGAATGAGTCATTTGTTTCTAACTTGATCTTTTTCTTTTTCTCTCTGTCTGCCTATAAAACTGGTTAAATGTTTCCATTATCTGTCTAAGTTTTTTATTTCTGGCCCTTTTTTTATTTTGGAAAGGGAAAGCTTGTAAAAACCTTAAAAGAAGTAACTCAATTTAAAGGATTTTAGAGAAGATAATTGTGATAAAAGTATAAAGTGTTTCCTCTGTCAACAATGACGCACTGTGGCATAACTCAATGGTGGTTTCCTAGTCTAACAGCATGGTGGTTACAGGGAATTTGTTCTTAATCTAGTGCACGATGAAAAGTTAACTTGCATTTCATATCTAACATTCTTTGCCCTTTTCTATATTCAAGTGTGGTGCATGCATTTTTCCTTCCATTTGTGTGCTTTTATTTTGTTTTTCAAGTAATGTATCCTACCTTGATGCAGGGTATCTACATCTGGTGGATACCTTGTGTAATTGCGTAGAACTATTGTGTTGTGTAATTGCGTATAGCAACCATTTTCTGACCAAACTCCTGCATTTCCTGTGTTACTGACCTGTATTGTATATTTTTGTCCCCCATTTTTTTTCCCCAATTCTGCATTTGTCCCTCTTTCCTTCCCCAATCATTCCCCATTCTCTTGTCTCTCTTTAAATCTTTCCCTCCTCATTTCTCTGCCTCTCCCAATTCTGCCCCATCCCGGCCACACCTCACTGTTCATGCTCTGTGCTTGAACAAATATGTTCCTTGGATGAACTTGCCCCCAAATTAACTGCCTTGACCCATGATCCATGACCACCTCACCATTCTGCGGGAAACCACTCTCCGTTATGGATGATCTGTTCATCTTCGTTCTTCCTCGACTCTTCTCTCTACCTGTCTCACGCTGCTTGCTCTTCTCTTCTTCTAAAGATGGTTACGCCCCAAAGTCTGTTTACCCTCTTCGGTATGTTCTTGTTGGCACTATTTATTTTTCCATATTTTGTCTTTTTATTTAAATTATTAAATAGAATTTGTTGCCTTTTACTGTTAGTTTTGTTCTGTTTTCCCTCTGTCCTTTTGAAGTGCTTTTTGAGTTTCCGTAAGGCATGCATGTTTCTGCACGTACTATCATCTCAAAGCTTATATTTAAATGTATTTATTTAAAGAAATCTGAATCTCTTGCTCCCATTTAAACTGTGATTAGTCTTCCTCGTTAGGATAAATGTTCTGTCTCTCTGTATGATGAATCAAGCTCTCCACTCTAAGTTTCACCCTGTTAAACGCTAACTGTTCCTCCCTCTCCATCCTTCTCCTCCTCCTCCTGCTACTCTTGCTGCTTCTTGCTTTAATCCAGGTGTGTATGGTGATGTGCAGCGTGTGAAGATCCTCTATAACAAAAAAGACAGTGCATTGATACAGATGGCCGATATGAATCAGGCCCAACTTGGTAAGTTATTCATTGATTTTGTTCTCTGTTGGGGCTAAAAGGGTTCAAAAAACTTTAAAAAAAAATTACGCATACTTGTGTTTGTTCAAAGTCTACTTCAAAACACTTAAAAATAGCTTGGGGCTGCGTCATTGAAAATTATTCATTATTACTGTTTTACTTGAGGTAAAATGTTTTATTGATTGCATAATGTCTTTTTAACTGGAGAAAGGAACAGCTTGAACTTTTGGTCCATTGCGATTTTTTTTTAAACGTATTTGATTAGGTGGACCTGGTTTTTAACAACGGGCCCATTAGAACTTTATTGCAAGTAAAAAAAAAAATTTTGTTAACATTGCTAATAAAAAATATGAAATTGATACTAGAAGTAAAATATACTGTTTATTTTAAATGAAAACATCTCCCACAAAGTATGAAGGTAAACTGTAGTAGCTTGATTTTTCTGACTCTAAATTAATTTTTTGAACTGTAAAATTTGTATGGCTGCAGTTGAAATTGGTTTAAAGACTGTACTAACTTTATTGTGAATTTAAAAGTACAAATCCCATTTACAAGCCCCATTGTATATAAATGTCACATCATCTTAATGCCCAAACTTGCATGTTAATGTGTTTGTTCAATGCATTAGTAGTTAAAGAGGTTGGTAACTGTAACTGTTGGAGCAAGGAATGCCTGTTGTAGGAAGAGTGTGGGTTTAGTACCCAGCACCAAGTTCAGTTAAAAAAATTTAGATGAATGCAAGTTACACTGGATAAGGGTGTATATGAATGGCCAGACGTTTAAATATTGTATAAAAGTAGTGTCTCAATAGAGAATAATTTTTCATTTATTCATTTTAAATAAATCTTGTGGTGTCCTATGTTTTTGTTTGTATTTTAGCAATGAGTCATCTCAATGGTCAGAAAATGTATTCAAAAATTATTCGTGTGACCCTGTCCAAACATCAGACAGTTCAGTTACCCAGGGATGGCTTGGATGATCAAGGCCTGACCAAAGATTTCACCAATTCTCCTCTACATCGTTTCAAAAAACCTGGTTCTAAAAACTTTCAGAACATCTTCCCTCCCTCTGCCACTTTGCATTTGTCAAACATCCCGTAAGTGTTGCTTGCACTTGGCTATTGTCAGTGTTTATTTAATTAAAAGATTTGTTTTCTTAAAAATTGTCAATTTCACAGGCAAGACATAACTGAAGATGATATCAGAGTACTATTCACTAACTCTGGAGGCACTGTGAAAGCTTTCAAATTTTTCCAGTGAGTAAAATTCAAGGAGTGCTTTTCATGCAATTAGTTTACGTTTAAGGCTGTTGTTAATTGTCATTTTTTATGCACAGGGATCGAAAAATGGCCCTAATTCAGTTATCTACAGTTGAAGAGTCCATTCAGTGCTTGATCGATCTACATAACTACAACATGGGCAACAATCACCATCTGAGGGTCTCCTTTTCCAAATCAACCATTTAAAAAAAAAAAAATGAGACATGTTTAAGGATTTTTACCTGTTGACTGTTTTGGTACACCGAGGACCACATTATAACTTTTCTTTTTGTTTTCTTTTACCAGTCATTCCTTATAGAAATTGGTGCATAATGATACCAGAGTTGATCTGGGGAAAGAAAAGATTTAGTCCCCGTTATATTACCTCACCCCAGTTTATTACAGGAGGTTTATTCCTCTTAATTGTAATGAGTTAAAAAAAATGGATGTGCCTTACTCAACAATCTCTCCAATATTTTCACAACTATAAATTTGCATACACGCAAGACGTTCACCACATACTGTCAGGCATATTTGTTTGTGTTCTTGGTTTTTCTTTTCGTTGAGTGAAATGTACAGTATGTAAAGGCCTGCATCTTCAAGCTAAAGTTATTGTTTGCTTTTATTGACCATTTGTCCTGTTTGTGCTTTTTGTTGTTTTTGGGCTTGGATTGTGAAACTTGTTTTAAAAATGGTCCAGCGGGGCGTGCATATTTCAGATAATTCTAGTGCTTAATGCTGACTGCAAATGTGAGTGCTAGCTTGTATCATTCATTATCAAACAATTGATACGGTATGCCACAATCAAGTTTAGGCACTGATCATGTTAATACATATTGCCTTTCTTTTAAAACGTACACCGGTTTTCTGTGCATGCCTTGTTAATTTTTGAGAAGCTTTGTTTAGAGAGCAGCTGTTGCATGAATTTTAGAGCTAACAAACATGAGCGTGAAGTTTGACATGGGCAGTCTGTAAATTAGAGACAACCTGGTGGGACCAAAGTTTGTGCCTTTAGTCTTAATTTTCTGAGCATTCAGACTTTTAGTAGGTTCTTTGTTTTTCTCTAAATCAAATCCCCCAAAATGTTGACATTTTTCCTGTGTGGACAAAAGTAATGGTTTTCAAGAGAGACAACATTTTTGGTTGTATTTCTCACATGACTGGAAGCTTTTAAAATTGGTGGTAAAACCTTTATGTATAGTGTCTTTTCATTTGTATACATCTTTAGAAACATTAAAGTGCAGTTTGGACATCGCACAATTAAAAAAAGATTTTTTTAACACTGTTGGGAATAATTGTCATGGTTTTGTGTTTGTGCTTAGTTTTTTGCTTCTCTATCCTTCTTGTTCTTGTACTCTGCTTTTCTGGCTGTAGTATGCTCAATAAATACTTCTATAGCTCTGTATTCACTCTCACTCCCTCTCTCCTGTCTGGTTCTGCTCTGCCTTTACTGTTCTCTCTTCACTGATGGGGAAATTTTTTTTAGTTGCTGATATGTAGAAACTTCATTTTTAACCTTATGCAAAACTTACGGACAGCTCTGGTAAAACAATGCTCTTCTTACTATTAGTGTTCATTTCAAGGAGAAGTAAAAATCTGCAGTTTTTTGCACACTGAAGTCTGAAATCTTTAAATGCCTCTTCATATTCGTTCTCGTAGGACATAAAAAATATATTGGTCGTAGTTGTCATGCTCAAGAGCTGCAAGCTAAAGGTCTGATGATACAGCACACTTAATGGAGTTTCTAGTTCATCATCTAAAATAAACAACCCAAAGGTGTCCGATCGAAGAAGTAAGCTTTTGATGTCACTGACTACGAGCTTGTGCAAGCTTTATAGTCTATATATTTGTAAAAGATGTTTGAGGGGGTTTGGTTGAAATACTTCATGTCATTAGGTGTTACATGGCTTGCAATACTTTCTATACCCGGCAGTTCTCTGCCCTTTTAGCCAATCAAAGTTTCCAGACCTTTTGTTTCTAAATGTCTGGATATGCAAGACTATCATGCAATAGTATGCAACAGTGGGTCGCCATTCTGGATTTTGACTTTTTTCCTCTATGTTGTTTCTGACTTATGAAAACACGTCACAAAATGATTTTTACACAATGCAAATTCGTATTTATTTTTAACATGGTGTTAATCTTGTCTGAGCGTTTGGGAAAACACTTATTTTAGGTATTGCATTTAATTAATTTAACATGCTTTTTGTGGTAGATAATTTTAAAAAATGCTAAGGTGTTTTTAATTGCACCAAATTATTGATTGAATGTCAACATGCTCCATTTGGGTTTTTTATTTATTTTTTTTACATTTATTTTTACATTTATATATAACACTACCATAGCAAACATCTCCTCATACTATCTATTATGGCTTTTGCCTGACTAGTAACTGCTATTGTTCACTCAACATCTATTTGTTACTGGACCAGATGCTCTGATTGACACTCAGTCTTATATAATCATTATGTATGTTCCATCTCGCCTCCCCTCCTCTTTTTGCCCTGGGTGCCAGGACATCTAATTCAGCTCAGGATCTGTGATAATGACACTATTGATTTCAAACTGTTTCTTTTAGAGCAGCCATACACGTGTCTTTTTTCTTCACACTGAGCTTGAGTTTGGCCCAGCATGGCAGTGTGTGTTGGTATTGTCATGGTGATTGCAGTCACCACAGTAGTGGCAAAGACAGAAATACGAGCGGCTGTAACTGGCTTTAGTTTTTCTTGCCACTTGCCCTGGAGGAAGTCTCGTTGAGTCTTGAGAATTGGAGGATTACATGAGATTTCGCAGGCAAAGTAATCCTTCCAAAAAATGTTTTCTTTGTTATGTTGATCCAAGTATTAATCAGTGCGAGGCGATCTTATGAAAAGAGGGGCCTTGGTTTCCATGCTTTTATAGAATGTAACGACTTCATGCACAACAACATGCTTATTGAATTTTTTTCAGTTTGCCTGGTCATTGATGTTGGATTTTTTTGGTTTGAGCTTGCTGTTAGGACTCTTAGTGCGAGTTATATTTATTAAAGACTTGCTTGAATAATTATGCATGAAAGCCAATATTATGACCCAACTGTATAACTGTTTTATACAGAATGTTATCACAGGAGCATTTAAAATATTCCAAAAAACAATTAAATAATCGGTTGCTCTAATGACTATTTCCTATTTAGTTCCTTAATCTCATTACCTTAATCACATACTGTAGCTACCACTTTGGACAATTTATACGCAAGTAAAATGTTTCTCCACGCACCACTATTTTCTGTGACCACCTTCATGATCATTCATGCGATGACTATAGTGACTGTAACTTCATGCTAAATGGCCCAAATCTGAATCGAATCCTACAATCAGACAGAAGTCTTTTATTTGTCCTTCTCTTTGTGAGCAGATAGAATCAGATTGAATAATCAGGAAGATTTTTTCCAGCAGGGTCTCACCTTTTCATGCCATGTAGGATGGGTGTGCTGCTGTGCATGATAATACTGACAGCAGGCCGTAGCAGCTGGAAACAGCAAGTTCATCTCATTCTCTGTTCCCCTCCTCCATTGGACGGTCCCTTTCCTCTCTCCACCACTAAACCCATGGCAGTCTTTCCATGGTCAGGGAAGCAGCACTAGTTCTGGGCAGAGAGGTCAGAGCACTAATGAGATGCCCAGGGAGAGAATGACAGGAGTGTGCATGCGTAAATAATCTATTAATTACCGGGAAGGTGCAAGATGAATGAAAAAAGCCTTCTGTGTGATATCTGAACAACCTCTACTCACCCCCACATCTCGCACACACACACAGTGACCCACCTCCCCTACACACCCTACTGCAGGTTCACAGAGAACCACAAAGACACATTTATTCAGAGATTAAAGCTAAATCTTTTAGATTTTCACATAAAAAGCTAATTCAGAATATTAAACTGACTTTTATCTATGTGCAATTTACACTATTTCTACTGTTTTTTAAACAGTCAAAGTGATCGTAAAAAATGCGAAGGGGGGGGTAAAGAAAAGTGTTAACAAAGGGAACAAGGGAAAGGCAGTGTATAAAGTTAGCCTCAAATAGATGCTAACTGATCAATGCAGGAGAGTAACAATTAAGGGACGATACACTTGCATGGTCAACCTCATTAGAAAAAATACGCTATGTTCCGGCAAAAAAGTTTCATTTTGCATGTTATTTTTGATGGTAGAACAGTAAGAGGAACAATGGAATGGAGCTTAATGGATTAATGTTTTGTTGTAATTCAATGTTTAGATGTGCCGAAAAATTTTAACTACTTCATATTCTTTAAACCTCATTCAGTTTTCTCTTCAGTTTGCTACACATGGTTGGCAGGAGCTGGGATTAGTTCGGTAAGTGAAAGAAAGGATAAAGTTGAACCCCACTGCATTTTTAACACTGGTGATAAAAGGATGGTGATCTCACTTTACCCAGCACTCTGTTTTTTCGTCAGTACTGGTAGTAGTGCAGGTTTGATCTTAGAGACAGGTCAACTGGGTGCATTTTTTGTGTTTCACCCCAGTGACACACTTTTTCCAAATGTTGGGACTGTTGTTCTCTGCAGGTGAAAATGAGCCTCTTACATGACAGTTTTATATAGTGCTTGTGCTCTGCTTGAACCACACAAATGAGGATTTTAGCACATTTTCATCATCTCTGTTGTTCTTATATCGTACGTACTTGACCACAGTGTTTACATTGTCATCTGTCAGTGTTTACTTGAGACGCTGGCAGTTTTTTAAAATTCACCATAGTTTCTAATATAATATGAAACATATGTGTGATTTGAGGGAGTACTGTATTCCTTTTTTTCGTTTTTTATTTTAGCTTTTCTGTTCTTATTCTTCCTTTTTTATCTGTGACATCATGCAACGCCATATATATTTTTAAAAGAAATTCCACCAAAGTAGTAAAATCAAAAGGTTAGGAAAAGGCCTAAATCTAGCACTGGATAACTGAAGATTATTTTAAGATAATTGATACGCTATTTTAAAGAATTGCTTTAAAGAACAGATTATTGGCATGATGAGATACGACTGAGCTTCTCTCCCAGGACCATGCTGTTGTTGTAAATGACATCAGTGCGTGAGGTGGACTCACCATCAGTGATCTAATCTCCCCCAAGGACACATTACATAGCAAAAACAGCCTTCATACTCCTCTCCAAGCACAGAGTATCCTGATATGGTGAGGACAAAAAGCTTTAACTTGAAATAGATTTACAAATTTGATCAAATCCCTGTGTTTTTTTGGCTTATATTTTATAAAACCCTCATTTTAGGCTAAAATTTGTTATAATATAATTGTACAAATATAAATGTTTTAGTGTGTTGAAAACATATTTCAGTATTCCACAGAAATGTTTTAGTGCGTTGAAAACATATTTCAGTATTCCAAATTCATTTATCTTCCATACCTGCTAATTCCTTAGCTCGGAGTCACTGGGGTCTGCTGAAGCCTATCCCAGAGCACATGGGTCGCCAGTCCATCACACATAGACGGGCCACACATGGACTCACACACACTCACATCCATCCATCCATCCATCCATCCATCTGTAGCTACTGTAGCTACCACTTTGGACAATTTATACGCAAGTAAAATGTTTCTCAAATAGGCTACAGAGTCTTCAATAAATTATCTCATTCTAAGGTCTGAGGTGTTTTTAGCATAAAAGAGGGGTTTTATCATAGAGTACTAAAGTGTATTCTATGGAGATTACAGTAAAGTTTAAAATGCAGGAGTATAACAAGTTTTCCCTGACCTTTTAAAACAACAAAAAGTCAGTACAAGTCACAAATAAGTCACAAAATGTAAAATTAACATTCTTTAATTGGCCGATTAATTTAGCTGACTCACAAGTCTGTAAAAATTGGGGGATATTTAGTGATGGCACATCTGAGGAAAGCTAAGCTCCCCATGGTGATTGTCTGTGGAAATAAATACACTAGAGAAGAGTGGCATGGTAACTGAGGGAAATGTCAAGCCTGTTAAAGCACACGCCAGTGAGAGAGTAAGGCAGCCTACAACTCAGAGAGTTTATTAGGACTGTACCAAATATCTGTGATGACAAAAATGGTAATGTGCAAAATCAAGTGAATATAGGGTATACTTTTGCCCTATGTCCACTGGGATAAGCTCCAGCAGACCCCTGTGAACTGGTGTTAGAAAATAAGCAGGTATAGAAGACAAATAAATGAATTTCTTTTCGGCTTGTCATTGTGTGTTATTTATTAAAAAGTCTGCAGGAGGGATGCTGTGACATTTATGTTCAGTCCAGTTTAATTTTGGCACCCAAGAGTGATACTAGCACACAACCCTTCTATCCCAAAACTACCTCTTTACACTGCGCAAAACTTTCACAATTTTTCATTAAAAATTCAATTTAAAAACACCTCATAATCATTGAAATATGTGCCTGATATCAGGTATACAACATTGATAAAAAACTGAAACAAAACTGTATCTGGCTTCATATTACATTTTATTTAATCAGGCTTCACAATATATAAAATGATTTGTGATAAATGAGCAATTTAATACTGTAATAATAATGTACATTTAAAGATTTATGATAAATTAGATAGTAAAATATCTGGCAAGAGGATTTGGGGTTGGGATATATATCGATGTGATATACCATCTAGCTTTCATCGCTAGTTAATCTTGATAACATAGCCCAAGGCATCTGTAGCTGCTGCCGAGGATTTAGTGCCAAAACAAAGAAGCACCTTAAAGATATGGCAGTATTTCAGTTTTATGTAAGACGAACACATACAGACTGAAGTTGTATGTGACACATGTAAATCTCGAGTGGAAACACAAAAAGGAAATGCTACAAATCTTTACAGTCACCTGTTTAAAGAAACATAAATTGGTTCTAGCATTTTTTTATATTGTATTGTATGTTTATTCATTTGTTCATTTTCTATCCCGCTTATTCCCTAATTCGCATCTGCTGAAGCCTATTCCAGCTCTCTAAGGGCAAAAGGACAGGTGGCTAGTCCATCACAGGGCCACACACATACTCACACTCACTCCTATTAGCAATTGATTGGCAATTTAGAGTAACCATTCAACAAAAACCTAAGTTTTTGGAGTGTGGAGGAAAACCCACAGACTCCTGCCTTGGAATCAAACCAATGTCCTTCTTGCTGTGAGGTGACAGTGCTAATCACTACTCTGTCATGATGCCCTGTATTGCATATTTATTTATTTATTTATTCATTATTCGCTTAGGGCGGCGCGGTGGCGCAGTGGTTAGCACCGTCGCATGGTTAGCACCGTTGGGGTCTTTCTGTGCGGAGTTTGCATGTTCTCCCCGCGCTTGCGTGGGTTTC
>JAOTQW010000036.1:11557042-11571683 GCA_026260075.1 Sisor rabdophorus | reverse complement strand
CCCGCTTATTCCCAAACCCGGGGTCACGGGGGTCTGCTGGAGCTTATCCCAGCGCGCATAGGGCGAAAGGCAGTGGGTACACCCTGGACAGGTTGCCAGTCCATTGCTGGGCCACATACAGACAATCACACACTCACATTCACTCCTATAGACAATTTAGAATCACCAATCACTGCAGACTAATTTAAACATTATGGACAATTTAGAAATGTCTACTACACACGTCTTTGGACTGGGAAAATTAACCAGAGTACCTGGAAGTCCCCAAAAACCATTTAATTTTATTTTAATTTGCTTAATTAGCTGCTACAATCCAGTGGCGATACACCTAACATTTAAATCTCCCACATGATATTGTATATTTCCTGGTCACTAATCGATAAAAGCTTGAGTGACTCTGTGAAAATAAATAACATAGTACATGGTAACATAGAGAGAGAAAGAGAAAGAAAAAGTAGTCTGTAATGGGCTCTGAGGAGATCTGTGCTAGTTCTGCACCCCAAGAGCTCAGCTAAGTGACTTTAGGCTCAGAGGCTGTTTGAGTATCGGGTAGGGAGGATAATCCCAGGGGTTTTTTTTCATCCCCTACAGAGTGATGATACATTTCTCAGCATGGAGAATCTCTTCTCTGGCACAGTACATGGTAATGTCATGGAGATGGGGTGCGGGTGGATAAGCAGAACTCTTGCTTCTTTTTCCTGGTTCCTCTTTCTCAGGGTCATTGAATACACAGTGGAAGCTTTCTCTGGTTGCCAGTATATCATTCCACACAACATTACATCTCTTCTCATGGCAGGCAAGGTTGGGGTCGGTGATGGCACACTGCTACTTGTAAAGCCTTAATAGGAAATTGTAGTTTTATGTTTCTTTTTTTGCATTGAAGGGAAGCATTTTTTATACATTTTATTATATATTATTATTATATATAAGCATTTTTTAATACATTTTATTATATATTATGTATAGTTCTGTAGATAGAATCCTCCAATCCAGTTACCATGTAATCCATTTATTGATTAAAGATACCGTTATCCAGAACTTTTCTAAATCTAACATCAGTTTACAATCCTTAAAAAGAAGGATCCAGGATCACTTATTCATTTGGTTTGTTAGCCAAGCTGCTCTGGTCTGTGTTAGTGAAGCATAACTTTGTTTCATTGCATTTAGAACATAAAGTAACTTTCCTTTTTTGTCATTTTGTTAAATTATTTTTGCTTACTCCTCAAGTTAAATGGGCATTTCTATGTCTCCTGTCCTTGAGCTTCACACTCCTATGTAAGCTCTTGCTGTTGTTGAGTGAGTGTTTAGAGAGCTGTTTGCCAACTGCACCTGAGGTGAACAACGGGATCCAATTCTGGTCTCCCCCCACCATCCCTTTTGCTGCCCCTGTGGGCTTGTGCCTGGCCCTGCCAATTCTGTGGCAGAGAGGTCCATTTGCTTTCTGAGGTAATCACTTCCATTAGCATTTATCACTGTGTCAGTCCAGGGACCACTTTAGGAACATCTGCTTTCTGCTGCACTCTAAAAGGCAGCGCTTTTCACCCCGCAGGCCTGCGCTGCTTCACTAGAGCAGGCAGAAGTGAGCTTTACACAACCATTTATTGATAGCTTTTAGAACTAACTGAGGCATTAGTGGCTAAAACACCTAGCGACCATCTCCTGAAAACAATTCAGGGCTTTTATTTATTTATTTATTTATTTTTATTTAGCTGTTTTTCCCCTTTCTCAATTCATTTCCAGGGTTCCCTAAGGTTTGTCAGTAGCATGAGGCGTAGCATGACTCTTTACCACACACCTCATACCTACCCATATAACCTCTTTGGCTGTCACTTTCTCAAAAAATATCTTGGCTAAAGTAAGAAAATTCCAGAAGGTTTTAATGATGCATGATGCTGCAACCCTGCCAAATGTTTGACAGGAAAAGTTGATGCCAGCTCTTATGAGTCCTGGTGGCACTGGGCAGGATTCCGAACAGGGCCCAGTGGCAGACTGGCAGAATTAAGCAGCTGAACATGTGGCTGTCACAGAAATCCTCTTTTCACTTAGCTGTTTCTGGCAACCAGACAAAGAGAAAGTTGAATTTAAATGAAAGCAGTGGCATAAAAACAGTATTCAAATAATAGGCTGAATTAATAAAATAATCACTTGCCAATATATCAGTGATAAAAATGGTTTATACTTCAATCTTTGAGTTTAACTGTGGGAACATTTAGCTGACTAACATATATAAAGCAATAAACAAATAGAAAAATTACAAGCATCTTCTTTATAAATAAATACTTATATACAGCATGTTTGCAAACATGAGTCTATAGATCGCTTTAAAGAAACATATTGTGCTCTACACCAATCTACACTCTACACCTAATTTTAATTGCTTAATGTCAACACCATAGTTTTTTCAAAACACATCATACATCCGGAAGTTGGCCATATTGTCCACTTGTAATCAATGTAGACCTCACAGGTTTGGCTGATTATTGTCTTTTTTGTGCTTTTATTTGCTTGGACCGGAAAAAATTATTTGAGTACTATAGACTGCCAGACATTCTAACAAATCAAAGAGAAGGGTGTAAAAACCTTTCTGAAGAAAGGCATATGTGGTTGGTTAAACCACAGCAGAATTTCCAAAGCAAGAATCCTGTTCTTGCAATTACTTATGTAGTTGAAGGAACTTCATTATTATAGGATATATGTCTTTAATAAGTTGTTTCTTCACCTCTGTCAATAATTACACACCACACGCACCATCCAATTCTTTATAACAATTAAGGTCTTCAGCTATGTAAAGACAAGGTGAGCTTAATATTTCAGGATATGTTATAGAAGAATTGTCAGCTCAGCAGTCTTCAAGAAAGGAGCCAGCTAGTGCCTATCTTTACCACTTTATAACTTTACCTTGTCTTTCTTATTTACAGTTCTTCTCTGTATGCAGAGGTGCTATTAGCAATTTTGGGCCCTTTGAAGGTTGGGGCTTCTTCCATACAAGTAAAACAGATCTCTGGGGGCCCCAAATGTGTGTGCCCTTAATGGTCTTAAGAAATATATATGTAAAAAACACTGACCCTTTCAGTGAAATTAACATGGTTGCACTGTAAACAAAAACAGTGAATACACATAAAAGCAGAAAAAGTGCATTTGCAGTCATTTCACATGATGGCCATGAAAGTGTTCATGTCTACAGTTCAGTTTACAAAATGTTTTTATGGTCTTAAAAGAGATATTGGACTAAAGAACAGCTCTGATCAAAACCTTTCAGCCCTAGAATAACTAACACACACTTACACGCACACACATGGCATGTGGAGGTAATTCCCAGCTGCACTATTTCTTCAAAGAGACAAGCCTTAGTAGAAAGGAAGTTGGAGTCTTTGTAAGATAACAGGCAGCATCAGCCTTTTTTTCTAGGCTGAAAATAACTTCCAGCGCTCAAGACAATTACAGAGAAGGATAGAGTGGTCCCAGCCCCTAACCTTCACCTTCAGTCCTTTTATGTTAAAAAAAGTCTGATTTAAAGCTGAGTATAGCTACAAAATATCTTACATGCATGACAATCAAGGTAACATCTACACGTATCTTTACAGTTAAACATAATAATAAAAACTCTCATAATAAGAGTTTATAGTGACTTATAGTAAGGTTCAAGTGTCTATAGTTAGAGAATCCCCTTTTAATAAGCATTTATCATAAAACTTAACAAAACATGTTTTCTTAGGTTGAGATCAGAATTTCCTGTACGCTGATATCAACTTGCACATAGATGGTGTCACATTATGTAACTGTTGCGTTTCACTGCTTGGAGTAAAGCAATTGATAGAATGTGAGTCTACAGGTGGTCTGTATCCACTGATATGCTCACTTCTTGCTCTTCAGCCTTTTTTTCCAAACTGAGCACATCTACAAACGAGCAAGTTTCATGTATGTACTATATATATATATCTATATATATATATATATATATCTTCAGACTTTCAATGCCAGAATCACTCTGTGTCCTGTTATTGATATTAAAAACTAAACATCACCAACAAAATAGCTTGTTGTGTTAAGTGCTAGCTGTTCACTCATAGCACTTAGAGTTGCAATCTTAGAAATAGGGGACAAAATCTTTGCTTGCATTTGTTTGTGAATCTAATTTGGGTATAGGGTTTTGGGTTCTTTTCTGCTTAATGCGTTTTCATTAGTTTTACTTTTAGATGTGGGCATCACTAAACAAATCGCTAGATCCAGAGGGTGAATATCACTGAGTGTTAAAAGTTAATTGGCTCATGATTGTGTCGCTAATACCTGTAATATTTAAACTAAAGGCTAGTGCTGTCTGTAGTGCTTCTCCAGTTCAACCTCAGCAAAACTAATTAAAGGCAAGTTTGTAAAAATTTTACTAAAAAAAATGAAGCATAAATAAAAGAAAGACCTGCTTCCCTGTGTAAGGAAACTTGACCTTTACAACCTTTTTTCTTTTTAAACATCCTATTTTAGATTTAGTTTCACTCTTACTCCTATAAAATCCTTTACACTTCTGAAAATGCTTTCCATTAGATTTTGGAGCCTGGCTATTGGGGATTTGCTTATTCAACCACAATAGTGTCATTAAGTTTAGGCAATAATATCGGCTAAGGAGGCCTGGGGTGCAGTCGGTGTTCCAGTTTATCCCAAAGGTGCGACGTAGTCCCACTAATTGTGGTGTTAGCTTATCATTTAAAATTAATATTAGTATTATACAATGAATTATTCTTCATAATTTTATTATTGAATAACTAACTTACTTCCATTACTGCCACAACAACAGCAAATAATAATTTAGAAATAATGTAAAAACATATCAATATCAATAGAAATAATAGATATCTGATGTCTGTGCACTTCAACCACTGCATATTTTACAGAATGATGGTGTATTAGGAAAATATTCTGTTTAATCAGTGCACAGCATAGCAGCATGAATAAACTACAAATATACAGTGTACCTGATTGAGATTTGATTGCAACAGGGATTGCCAACCTGTCATGTGATGTGGCAGTATTGAAATTTCTGCCTCAGAATGCAAATACATACAGTAATGTAACAGATAGCATCACACGCTTCTGACTGGTGAAGCAGAGAACAAGGGAAAAAAATTAATGATTCTGGCACAAGAAAAATTAGCATGTTATTAGAGTAGTAAGAAAATCTCAATCAAAATGTCACCTATCGGCTGCAGTCCATATTGAGGCTTTGATAGCTCAAAGGGCATTTTCTACTGACTAGACCCCCATGTAAAGTGTTTGTCTTTTACAATTGACTAATCAGCGGAAACAGGAAAATAGAAAGCAAAAGGGAAAATGTTATTTTATGTTATTTTGAGTCTGGGGTTTAAAGCTGAGACACTATCTGTGTATCTGTTTCCTTTCTTCAGTTATTCACTACATACACTATATACACTATATACACTGTACTGTGTGGCCAAAATATTGGAATGACTGGCTATCACTTCTTGTTCCAGAACAATTTTTAGTTCTTACTTTTCTTCTATAATAATTTTTTTGCCACTGTTGCCTTTGGATTGATCATTATAGATTAAAAGTGAAATGATCTGAATGTATATATTTATGTAAAGCTGCTTTGTAAAAATGTTATTTATATTCATTTATTTTCCAGCCCGCTTATTCCATAATTCGGGGTCACTTATTCCCAAACTCTGGGTCTTGGGGGTCTGCTGGAGCCTATCCGAGTGCAAATATGGCAAAAGGCAGGGGGTACACCCTGGACAGGTCGCCAGTCCATCACAGGGAAGCACACACACACACACACACACACAAACACAACCCCACGCACGCACTCACACACACACACTCCTATGTGCAATTTAGAATCACCAATCAACCTAATGCACATGTTTTTGGACTGTGGGAAGGGAGAACATGCAAACTCTGCACAGAAAGACCCTGTGCCTGGGATTCAAACCTAGGACCTTTTTGTTGTAAGGCACCTGTGCTAACTACTACGCCACCGCACTGCCCCATAAACACTGATAGAGAAAAAAAAAAGGAAAAACACATCTTCTTGACATGGTTCATATCAGTCTACTATCATAAAAAGAGATTAACAGGTTTTTTTTCAAAGAAAAAAACAACAAAAAGCATTTAGATTTTAGATGTACTGCTCACACAGCTTTAGCCGCTTTTATTACCACAGGGTGTGAGAACATTTACTCTAGAATGAAGTTAGACATCTGATGGATGTGATGTTCTCCTGCTGGGCTTTAATGTCAGCATGGCGTCTATAAGACACACTAATTGTTTCACTTTGATAAAAGGGCTGGTTTGTTTTGTGACAGCGGATAAACACAGCACCCTCTGTTGGAGAAGAGCACCATGAGATTTTCAGGGTTGAATGTGATAGACGCCAGGGCTGATTAGAGAGCAGCAGCAGCTCAGTTCTTAATCAGCAGGACCAAATACCAAGCTGTCCTGACATCTTAGGCTCTTCCTGCTGGTATTTCCATTTTCTTTAAATGACCTTTACCTAGTATGCTCTGGTATATGGAAACACATGTACACAAATAACTCAACAAAACATTTACAAGTGCATGTCAGTGCTGCAAATCTATCTATCTATTAATATATTCGTCTGTCTGTCTGACTGTCCATCCTTCCATTCATCTAAGTAAATAGAAAATAATAACATTTAAAAATTAACATTAAATGTTAGAGTTTTATTTTATTTAAATTGTTGGTCTTAATTACAAACAAAATTTGTTCCGTTTGGAAGGCCAGTGTCTTTTTTTAAGTGCATGGTAGAGTGGCGGCGTGTCTAATAACATTCATGAATAATTAAATTCTACATAGTTGGCCGCAATCCAACTTCCTAATTTACTAATTGTAATTAGGGATGATCAGGGCGTATTTCTGTGGCATGTCCCAGGAGGCTGGATAGTCGCTTTTACTTCTTTTTTTTCCTCCTCTAACCAACTGCTGAGAAACATGGGGGAAGGGATGGCCTAGTGGTTAAGTTGTTGGACTGCTACCAGAAAGACTGGGGTTCGATTCCTAGCGCCATAACTGTGGACTCCTGAGCAAGGCCTCTAACCCCCAATTGCTCAGTTGTAAGTAATGTAAAATTTCAACAGACAAATTATTTGGAAAAACTTTAAAGGATAAAGATAAATAGTCAAAGTTCATGGATGACAGAAAATAATGATTCAATTTGTGTTTATGGAAACAGTATGAAAGTTGTATACTTACGGCCAAAATTTAAATTCAAACAATGTAAATAAAATTTTAATTAAATTGAAAATGCGCAATGAATAAACCCTCTGGTCAATTTCTCCCCTTTCTCTCACCCTCCTCTCTTTTTTCTGTCTCTTTCCCACTTGACAGGAAATAAAGATGACATCTGTTCATTCATTCATCTATATTTGCTTATTCCCTAACTCAGGGTCACGGGGGTCTGCTGGAGCCTATCTCAGGGGTACACCCTGGACTGGTCAGGTCAGGTAAAGTCACATCCCATAACCTCAGGTCAGATCATTTTAGTTAAATCCAAGTGATTATTACATGCATTATTACATGGATAAGGAGGGATTATGACTCTAAACATTCATCTTTTTCAGTTGAAACAATGCAAGTTCAAAATGCGTCAACTCGCATTTTTACTGTACAATACAAACTTTAAAGGGAAACAACCAGCCTCTGTAAAACAAGCTGTTATGCTAAACCTTACTACCAGGTAGCAGCTTAAGATAAATAATCTTTGAGCATCTGGGTTCTTTCCGCTCTCATATTAGAGCAGACTGCTGGGTCATCCTTTTAATCAGCAAAAAAACCTGGTTAAAAAAAGTAGGTGAGGGGGATAAGGAAACTTTAGACTGCAGTCTTTCGACTCATTTATGAGTCAGCTTCGCCTCCTGTTCCACAGAGGTAGAGGCCAGATATGGTATCGAACAGGGTGGCCGAAACACAAAGACCAAGCATTAATCTAATGCTTCCGTTTATTACAGCTACCCTGATGAATAGCTTTATAGCACTTGGTACCAAAGTTTCAAGAATTTACCTGAAAAGCAGCTTCAGTATTCAGTCTAGCACACAAACACGGAGAGAGAGAGAGAGAGAGAGAGTGAGAGAGAGAGAGAGAGAGTAAACTGTAAAGGGTTTGTTGCTATGGTGACTGAGCAGCGGTAATATGATGAAAGTCTAAAATGAAATTCAATAAGAGGGAGTTTAAAAGCACAACATATTTAGTTGCGTTTGACTGCACGGTTCTGTATTACACACATCTCTTTTCACTGAACTAATGCATATGGAGCGTCAAGTGACTGAAACAATGCACAGTGGATTTGCATGCGTCAGGAAATTCAGCATGTGCAGATTGGGCTAAAAAGTCGAACCATTTCAATTGCTTTTGCTCATTTTCATTTCTGTGGGGTAGAATTGGAAGAGAGCAGCTTGTGAGGCAAGCAATCATTTAAATTCAGCTTGCTTTGAGTCTTGGCAGAATTCCAGACTCGGGATAATGGATTCAGACTAAAGGCAGCAGCTAATGAGATATGTACATGACAAAAACCTTATGGTTGTTCATGTTTAAACGGCAACCCCTTATGCACCACCAAATGGGCACATCTGTAACTTAAGTGACCTTGATGGCGAGAATTATGTTAATACACAACAAGCAGCAGTGTGGATAAACTTGCAATGTAGGGAATTGTATTTATCCAAGGTTTTTTATATGGTGAAGCAGTTTGTGTAACCAGTTGATTCTCAGCTGTAAGTTCTCAATCAGCTACTGCCAGTAACTTGAGAGATGCTTTGATTTACTATGTCTTTCCTTATTTGGGGTGAGTGTAATTGTGTGTATTTTAACGAGCGCAAGATGTGACCTACGCAGAAGTGCTCAGCTGGCTGGGAGAGCTTTCCTGAGGTCAAAGCTCCACACATTATCGGAAAGGGTCTGCAACCACACACCCCCACAGCACCACTGCCACTTAACGCACTGGTGATGATTAGTTACTTTGGCCTCAAGTTCACACTGCCAGCCTGAGATTGATGCCATGTTGATTTTTAATGATCCACAGGTTGCAAGGAGAAAGGGAGGATGTCTGCAGATCCTGCACCGCTTCTGTGCTAAATGTCACTCTAATTATCTCCCCAGTCAGCCAATGAGGATGTAAACATTTACACTAACCCATGGCCTCCAAACCAGATACGCAGCCCCAGACCATTTTTCTATTCCTACCGCCACAGTGCCTTATCTAGTACTTCTGATCTTCCCTGTACCCAATCAAACCAGCCTGGAGTGAGAACATGCACCTTGTGTGTACTTCACCTTTTGCCCAACAGGAAACATGCACAGCAAGCCTTACTATCACAAACAGATATTGATCAACAAAAAAAGGTTTAATTTGGAATTAATTATATACTTTAAATACTGTTTGAAATGCTATTGCAGGTAATGATTTTAAATTTTATTTACATATGTAAATCACAGAATTTTAAAGAGTATGGCTATAGTTTTATGATTATTAGTATTTAACAGTAAGAATTTGGGGCTTTACCTTGATTAGATGATTGCTTACTTGATTATTACATAGCTGGGAAGGTCTTCTATTTTCGAACATTTCAGTGGGGTGCCTTTTGAAGGCTCACTAAAATTGTATTCCCTCAAAAAAGCTGTTAAACTAACTGCTAAAATCCATTTAAACTAATATAGCAGTTTAACTAAACGGATTGTTATGGTTTTACAACTTTTATTGAATGTATTTGAACGTATTGTATTCTGTTTGATTTGTTTGAATAGTTTTTTGCATTTCAGTTTTTTTGCTGTGTAAACGCTGCCGTTTTTTGCTGTGTACGAACCCCGGTGTGCTCCACACAAACGGACTAAGACCTTTTTTGAGATATTTCAAACCAATTGTGGTGTTTAATTAAAAATGAATGCACCCCGGACCAAATGCAATGATTCCTCTATTTCAAAGAGCAAAATGCTAAAGCATACCTTTTAGTGCAATGAGACATCAGGAAACACCGTCTCTGTTTAAAACTGTCGGAAATCCTGATGCTGAAGGAGCTTTAGGAGTTTTTAGCTGGTAAAGCTAAAACCAGTATCTCAGTACACACTATCGTTTAGGCTGGTAAGATCCGATGCAAAATATACGGCACACAAAATGTAAATGCTAAGCATCTGGCAAATGTAACATTAACCCTTTTGGTCCAGACCAAATAAACCAAATGAACCAAAGTACAAGTGTGAAAACGCCTTATGATTTGTAAAACCAATCAATTTGTTTAGTTTATACATATGGTAATATTTTCATTGCTGTTTAAGTTAAATTTGATAATAATCAGTTATCCCAATATGGCTATCTATTGACTGTCTGCCATTGTATTATGAGTTTAAACCTTGATGCAATATAAACTGCTCAGGTTAACATGCTAATTTGTTAGCACCTTTGCTAAGTGCATCTCCCTTTAATATTTTTTGAAGTACTTACAATAAGACCAAGATTTATTTCATTGGAGAGTTCTCTGAAGAGTGTGTATTTGATAGAGATTAGCTGGATGAAGTCATTAACCTCCATTAATCTCTGTTAATGCTGCGCTGGTGGAAATTTTCTACTTTAATGCAAGATATAAAGAGAATATGCTTGACTACGTCTAAAAAACATGCAGACATTCATAAGATCAGCATTACTGTAATCAATGCTTTTTATTAGTGTTAAAAACAAGCAAACCTGTGATGACAAAATTAATTAAATTAGTATTCACATTTTTATTGTAGTTTACTCCTGTAATACAGATATAATCTAAAATAACATGTCATTGTGTGTAACCAAACAATATTTCTTAAAGCCTTTTTCCTGTGGCAGCTCAATGGCAGGTCCTGTTCCGGAGTAGAAACATTTTGTATTGCTGACATGGAATAGTTACATATAGCCACACAACCCGAAGCAGTAAGGATTTATTGAGATTGAATTGGTCAGAGCTGACCTTTAGGGTCTAGAATGAATCACAGCTAGTCTTCATATCTAATGATCTGGAAGCAGTCAGCAGTGACCTTTCAACATGGTGTTCACAGTAACACAAGCAGGCTGGGTCTCAAAGTAACCACTTAATGATCAAAACTCATAAGGAAGCTGTGCTCGTTTGAATATTTGCGCAGGTTAGTGTAAAACTGAAGACTAGAGAACGATCAGCCTAAATGTTAAAAACAGTCACACGTCACATTTTTTTGTATTTGCTGCTTCTATTACAACTTTGAATCATTTCCTGTTTTAGGTAATATCCCATTTGAACAGGGAGGTTACAGAATATAATATTGCTATGTTTTACTTAGAGACCCAGCAAGCAGTGGTGACATGGGCTCCCTGTACCATCATAAACATTCATTATTTGAATCGTCCCTTTTCATTCTCATTAGCACAGCCTTGACAAAGAGGCATAGCCTTGACAAAGAGAACTTAACAAAAACACGTTGCCCCGCTCTTGTTTTGAAATAAAGTATTTTTTGCCTGTGGGATTATTTCTGGTTAATTGGCTTCAGAATATAAGTCAATTATTTCTCAAAACTAATTATTTGTGCTCCCCTCCCTTACAATATGTCATTTTTCACCACGTAATTATGTACTGAAATCAATGCTCTGATGTAGACATTGTATATATTTTTTTGGTTATTCCTCTTATGTGCTTTCTTCCACTCTCTCTTTTCTATCTATCCTCTGTAATTTAGCATACAGGCATGATGGCTTGAGGGAGGCCTCTCTTTGGAACATAGGGTGTTGTCCTGGTAACCATTTGGATGCAGTCAATGATGGGACAGACGCTAAGGCAGAGAGTGCAGCCGGTGCAGCTGTCCTGAACCACAGGCAAATGGGTCTGAGGGTCAAATGTAATGGCCTGCCAAATATAAAGAAGAGCATACATGATTAGATTAGAATCATTATAGCCATAGAGACACCCATAGACATGTAACAACACATGCAGTTCCATATGTTCGACACCACCCAACACAACAGAATTCACAATGTGCTGAATCACAGTGAAGGATCTTGATCTTGATCTAGTGCACTATAATTGAAAATGATACCATTCTTTATCGGTTATTTCTTAAAGTGTGATATTTGTGCTCTAGATGCCAGGCCACCTATTTGATCATGACACATTATGCTAATGAACGTCCTTCTTTATTAAAACAACATGTAATCCCTCTCAGACGAGTGTCAATTACTGCGTAGATAAAACTACTTCATCAATACTCCTATGAAAAATTGTTTAGACAATTTATTTATGAGACATTTATTTAGCAACAGAAAGCAGAGAACAGCAGACAAATGTGTGAGGTGCTTTTAGACTCTAGTGAGTAGGCCTGAGAAGCTCATCATCCATATTTTAATTGTTTATTTCAGCATCAAGCTATGTGTCGAATGAAAGGTTTCAAGCTGGCAAAAATCAGCTCAGTACAAGCAGGAGTAAAGTTATGATCTTTTGTTTGTAGCTAGCGGCTATGTAGCTGTGGTTAAAAAACAAAACACAAAAACAAAAAAAGCTTGTGAAGGTTAAGGTTGAAAAGTGAAAAGGTTATGGCCGAAAGGCTTTGGGCTGCAGATTTGCTTTGGTACAGCCTATCAGGCGGTGTATATATTTGTAGATGGATGCAGGCACCTGGTATCCAGAGTCGTTGCAGGTCATGTAACATTTTCCACAGTTTATGCACATCTCTTCATCTATGAGAGCCTGCACTTGCTCCTGGTTATTCAGCTTCTGGTATGCTCCAATGTGCTTTAGTGCTCGGGCTATCACATCCTGACCACAGAGGACAAATAAGTGCAATTCATTACATATGGCAAAAATATAACCTTTAGTTATAAATCCTTATGCCTTGCCATTCAATGGCGATACTATGAGATCTTTGCTACATATAGGTATAACACTCACTTTAACAGCTGGTATAGGTTTCTTAGGGGTGTTGATTCTTGAGCTACTAGAGGGTGTGTTGTCTTGAAGTTTAGATAGCTTCTCTTTTGCTATAGCCATCTTCCTCTCCTCCAGATACAGACCAAAATTTGGCAATTTCTGAAAAATCGGAAAATAAATTTATATTACCAGCATTTGGCAGACGCCTTTATCCATTTATCTCAGGTTTATAAGCCTTGCACAGGGGCTCCGTTTGGGCCTACTAGGAATTAACCAATGTCAAACGTTCCAACCAAAACCACTGAGCTAGCACTCTCTTAAATCTAAACACAGGATTCATAAACACAAAATATGACACCCAATTTAACCCTTTAGTGTTTTTTAGTGGTGTACATTACATCCAGCAATGTACATTATTCCAGCCTTTGCTATCTGTACTTATTTGATTTCTTCTCATTATCTTACTTCAATCTGTGCTCGGCCCTGCGATGGATTGGCGACCTGTCCAGGGTGTACCCCCTTGCCTTCCACCCTATGTGCGCTGGGATAGGCTCCAGCAGACCCCCGTGACCGGGTAAAGAAGATGAATGAATGAATCTGTGCTCTGGCTTTTTTGTAATTACATTGGAGTCATCTGATTTTAGATGTCATGTAAATTAAAGCATCTCATTAGTAATCAAAAAAAAAAAACCACTAGAAATAAGACTGAACCTAATGGCCTAAATACTCAAAAGCCATGGATTTTTTTAAAGAAGGGGCTACTGATTTTCAACTCGAAAATCAACAACAAATTTAATCAATATAATGACTAAAAGACCACACAACCGATCATATTTTTGCTCATGTAGGAATGAGTTTAAAAGATTAGTATACTGCACATAGAGAATACATTACACCCTTTTTCGTACTATAAATCATGCTTTTTCATATTTACATTTATCTTTGCATAAAAACCTGAATCATACATAAATTAAATATATATACTTGACAGGGCACACTAGGGTTAATTGCTGCATGCCTATCTTTTGAGATATCTGTACTGTAAAATCATAAAATATTGGTGTTAAATTTTATAAGCCTCTCAGAGTTAAGACTTTACTGAAGTGAGAAAGGATTTGCTGCTCATGTGATGTTCTTCCAGAAAGATAATCTGATAGGAAAGTCTGTAACTATATGCACTTCATTTATTCATTTATCTTCTATACCTGCTTATTCCCTAACTCTGAGTCATGGGGGTCTCATGGAGCTTATCCCAGCACATATAGGAGGCAGCACATAAAGGGAGGGGCACACTTTGAACAGGCCGTAATCGCAGGGCTAAACATAGACGAACAACCACACACACTCACACTCAACTCCTAGGAAAAATTTAGAATGACCAATCAACCTAATGTAGATGTTTTTGGAGGTAACTGAAGCACCTGGAGCAAACCTACGCAATCACAGGGAGAATATGTAAACTCCGCACAGAAGGACCCTTTGCTCCTGAATTGAACCTGGGACCTTCTTGCTGTAAGGCTGTAAGACCGTACTAACGACTACACCGCTCTGCACTTATCATGCATTCATTCATTCATCTTCTTTACCCGCTTATTCCCGAATTCGGGGTCATGGGGTCTGCTGGAGCGTATCCCAGCGCACTGGGGGGCGAGAGGTGGTAAACCCTGGACAGGTCGCCAATCCATCGCAGGGCCACAGACACACACATTCACGCCTATGGGCAATTTAGAGTCACCAATCAACCTAATGCACATGT
>JAOTQW010000036.1:11534080-11544401 GCA_026260075.1 Sisor rabdophorus | reverse complement strand
ACATGATACTTTTGGCATTAATTACTATCACATCTGTCTCTTACCCCCCCCCCCCTATAAACCTGTACACATATACTTCATATCTGTGTAAAGATACATTTTTATTTATTTACTTGGATCTCAGTGTCCCAATTGAATTAAAACCGGTGACAGATGGAGTCGTTTATCACATTAGATTTAACCACAGTAAGCTGGCAGGCCTTCCCCTCATTGATCAGTGGGAGACATTGTCGCCCCTCATTTAGCTCTAGTGTCGCTAGTGTGGAGACACACATGTAAAGCCCAGCTTTTTCCTTTTCTGGTAAATGACCCTTACTAAATCACACAGAGAACACAATACGATTCTCAGCTGTAAAGATAACATATTTATTATTATTAGAAGACTCTATTAAAGAACAAGCTAGCAAGCAATTTAATGGTTCAGTAGGTTTGGTTTTTTGATCTAATTTTAGGTCAGTAGTGTCAATTTAATGTAACTAAAACTTCTTTTGTAACTAAAACTTTTTTCTTTCTTTACTTTACTCTAAACTTTCTTTATTTTTGCATAAATGGAAACAGAAAAAAAACTCAACTACACAAACGCTATTGATTGCCATGGCAGACACCTGCCTGGTTGCTGCGCTGAGGCATCCTCTCACCCTCACTGAGTGATAAGTTTATCTCCTCCAACACTATTCTGCACACTCATCCAATGAAAAATGCAATTGTTGACACCAAGAGCTATGTAATCTACTGACATGAATTACAGTCAACTTAGTCAGGGGAGACTTAACAATTCTGGTAGCTGATACTCAAGTGTAAGCTTAGGGATTCGAGCGTGGTTGTGGTTTTATGTTCAATGCCCTCTGGAGCACTGCAGCGAAACTACCGAGGCTTCTAATTGCATTAGAAATGAATGAGCAATGCTCTAAGACAGCAGCGCTGCCCGTAGTACATACCAAACAATATTTGTATGTGAATAATCAGTTCAAAGGAGGTGAGAATTGGATAATCATAATAATCATCATAATCATAAACACTTATTTGAATAATGACTGCGTTTGGTAATAGTGTGTTTTGACCATTTTATGTCAGGTTAGTAGTTGAACAGCAACTGTTTCCTGTTTAGTAGTGACGGCACCTGATCGGCATCTTTTTTTTTCCCTATACCTCAGAACAGCAGCTGTATTTAATTGTTTCTGATCTCAGCGGCTTATCAGTAATTTGTCTGTAATAGCAAACAGTTTGCTAGGTTGTGCTACCCCACCATTTAAAAAGTCTCCTGTTCAGCTGTTGCTCTCAGAACATTCATTAAGCAGACACACTGCCCTGATTAAATCAGTGCTATGATTATGGCAGTGTTATAAATTCAGATCAATATTTCAGGCTATAACTGTTTCTTCAGCTTAGAGCAAACCTGGTTATAGGTAAGATGCCTTTGCACCCTTTATCTATTGTTATTGTTGTTGGTTATTGTTAAGGCTTATGTAAGACATGGACCTGTATTTTTGATAAATTATTCCGAGCACAACAAGATCAAAATTACAATAAAATTAAAATAGTACACTGTAAGTTTGGAAATTATTAGATAAAGATAATAAACAGAAAAAAAACTCTATTTGATCTATTTTGTCTGAATATCTTTAATGAAATAACAACAGCGGAGGTTCAGCCATACAAAAGTTTGGAAATATTTCATCTAACGCTGAACAAATCTGGAACTCATAAATTCATTCAACTATTCTATGTATTGACAGCCTTTTTTTAACCTATATAAAGTGTTACTGCTTTATTTCTAGTATCTGACCAGTAGATCCTATCACCCACTTTAAAAATTCTAAAGATTTTTGTTATATAACATTTAGATCATTATTATTAAAAATAAAATAGCAAACCATTCTCCTGAACTCTGAAAATATGTATGTGTTTGCATGCAAAAAAGAGATATTTCCTTATCTATTAAAAAGCTGAAGTGTCCTGGAATCTCTCCAAATTGTGGTCATTTCTCCTTGGTGTGGCAAAGTAACTTCAGTTTTCCAATATTAACAAACTGGTGGACTGAAAAGGATGCATAATTCAGCATTTGGCTCTATGTGCTTGCTTTTCAAGATCTGCAAAGGCCATGCTGCCTTGTATGTACTTAGCGCTTATTGGCTGTGAGCAGCTCTGTAGTCAACTCCTTTCCCTCTGTTAGTTCTAGCTTTTATTCCCAGTGCTCCCACAGTGGATCAGCCAGGCATGGATCTCTGCACAGTCCACACTTCCATTTGAATGTAACATGATAACACAACTCACACTTTTTAGCAGTTGTGAAGTTAAAGATGCTTGAATATGGCACAATTAGCACTTGGATATATAGTGTACGGATACAGAAAGGAAATTATTTATTATTCCGCTCTTTAGTGTCAGCGTAATGAGGATAATGGGCTCCTTTTGAGTCTGGTTGTTTCATGTTTCGTTTTAGATGTTTTCTTTGCCACAGAGTTTGCTCATTAGGGAGCAATAAAACAAAAATTGTAACATTTTTATTCTGAATTTTATATTCCTGCAAATCTGCTTTGAGACCAAATATTTAACATTGAATTTATTGTCTACAAATATCAAACAATGGTGAATTGTCTCATATTGGTGATAACGACAAAATTTAAGCAAAAATAATACCAGTTGTTACTGGAAAACTACTCTTACAGCACCAAAATCCTCTTATTGAAAATGGTCAAGTTGATTTCTGGGTCTTTCATTGCAGACTCACAAAGGACCTTCAATTTTCCTCCGCCTGCCTGCTATACAGAAAAAAATGAGGGGGCATATGAAGATGCTGCAAGGCTGTATTGCATCAATAAATTATGGCTCATGTGCTTACATTGGTGTGCAGTGTATTGTAAAAGAAATGTTCTAGTAGAATAAGCATGAAATATAGAATACGGTTTAGCTATGATACCAAATGTTTTTTTTATATACCTGAACAGGGCCTGACCCTCTCTCTTCTTATACTATACTCATACTCATTTACCATTTATTCCATTTTGCATTGTTTTTATATTTATATTTATATATTCTTACTGTGGATGAAACAATACAACCAGAACCAGTTGCTTTATGTGTGCAGAAAATCATCACTTTATGATGAAAACACATAATTGCATGGGATAAACACTATGTGGTTAGCACCGTCACCTCATAGGACAAAGGTTCCAGGTTTGCTTCCCGGGTTTGATTCCCTTTACTGTGTGGAGTTTGCATATTCTCTCTGCGCTTGTGTAGGTTTTCTCTGTGTATTCCAGTTTCCTTTCACAGTCCAAAAGCATGTACATTAGGTTGGTTGATGACTCTAAATTGCTCATAGGATTGAGTGTGAGTGTGTGGTTGTTTGTCTGTGTGTGGCTCTGCGATGTACTGGTGACCTGTCCACTGTACCCTTGCCTCTCACCCTACACTATGGAGGATAGGCTCCAGCAAACCCCTGTGACCCGTGAATTAAGAAATAAGCAGGTAAAGAAGATAAATATAAGATATACAGGCAAGCCAGTCACATGAGGTTTATTGCATTAGGAAGAACCCAGGGGCAACCGCACCGGCATATGGTCTCAAAAGGGGTCTGAGGATCTCATCTCGGTACCTAATGGCGGTCAGGCTACCTCTGGAGAGAACATGGAGGGCCTTTAAAGAAATGCCACCCCCACACCAGTACCGACCTAATGTCAATCCGTCATGCTGGAGGATGTTGCAGGCATCAGAACGGTCTCTACAATGTCTCCAGACTCTGTCACCTCTGTCACATGTGCTCAGTGTAAACTTGCTTTCATCTATGAAGCGAACAGGGCGCTTGATGTTCTCTGGCAAATGCCAAACCTCCTGCACAGTGTGGGCTGTAACACCCACGTATGGACTTTGGGCCCTCATACCATGCCCATTGAGTTTGGTTTTGGCCATTATGTCTCCTTATATACTGGCCTTTCTCCTGGTAGCGACTGTCTCGACACTACACTGATAGACACAGCAAATCTTCTTGCCACAGCTCACATTGATGTGCCATCCTTGATGAGCTGCACTACCTTAGCCACCTGTGTGGGTTGTAGACTTTGTCACATGCTACCACTTGAGTGAAAGCACCACCATTTAAAAGTGATCAAAACATCAGCCAAATGCTGGCACCTATCCTAGCGCAAATAGGGTGAGGGTCAGGGGTACACCCTGGACAGGTCGTCAGTCCATCGCAGGGCCACACACACACACAATTACAACCACATGCACTCCTATGGGCAATTTAGAATCACCAATCAACCTAATGCACTTGCTTTTGGACCGTGGGAGGAGTACCCGGAGGAAACCTGGGCTCGGAAATGTGGGCTCAGGAGCACAGGATTAGCCATAGTACTTTAGGCTTTGGTTAAAGGCCAAACCGTGTCATAACCAGTGAGACACCACTGCCCAAAACAGGCTGTAACTATATATATGTTAGTCTGTAACATATATATATATATATATACACACACAAAGTATATATACACAAAGTTGAAACTGCAAGAATGGTATGGGTGCTGTCCTGTCTCCATTTCAGAACTGCAACAAAGGTTTTTCTGTGTGGATTTATGTCAAGGAGGCTGAAATCAGTGAAGAGAGACTTTGAAGTGTAAAAAGAGAGCTACTTTAGCCCTGAAGGTCAAATACCTTTTTGTTACTTATATATAGTATATCATATACATCTATTATAATAAGACATGCCCAAGAGCATACGTTCTAGCCAAGTCAAAAGGACAAGTTTCTCTGCCTGGTTCATCTATTCCATTTTGCACTAACCAAGACTAAAGACAGCACAGTCTCCAAAGCCAGACGAATCCATCCACCCACTATCTTTTTTCACTCTATTCCACTGGGGAATAGGAAAATACAGAGAGCCACCTCCTCAATCCCAGGGACATTAACCTTTGCCTTCCCAGAAGACAATTTACAGTACTATTTCAAATACAGACTAAAACTTCCTCCTGAGTATTATGTTTCAGCAACCTTTCATGTGTTTCTTTTCAGGAGAGTAAAAGTTTATAGTTTCAGGAAAAAACAGAACGCCTTACCAAAACATTCAGTACTTTCGTCATAGCTGGATTATTTACTGTATGCTTATAAATCTAACCTTAAATTAGTATGGGTATTTATATAACCTTGACATTATTAGTTATATTTACGGGCTGTGCTTTGTGTGGAAAATTTGCATATTGATTTCCCTTTATTAGAACACCATACTGTTGGAAAATACTGTAAATGGAACAAAATGCAAGGTTGCCTGTGCTGAAATGTTCAATGCCACCATCCTTTTAATGACAACTAAATAAAGCATTAAAACAGAAGAAAGACAAGATCCTTGATGATTATTTTAAGATCCTTAAAATTAGATAAAGATTTCATAATAATATCAGTCCCATATCTGTGGTTTATCATGCATTTATAAACATTTAAACATTTAAAGCATTTGTCAATTAAAATTTATTGTAACAATTATAACAAGGTTCAAGAGACAAAGATTTTCAAAACAAGTTCTTTGGACGTGGAACAGAGAGTACTCTTAGTTCTTAGTTTCCTTAGTTCTAATGGTCATGCTGGAATGCAGTGTTAATCCTTGTCACCGATAAGAGTGTGATCTGTCAGTCTAAAAATGTTTCTCTTGCTGATTCCTTTAACAACTGCACATCAATTGGACCATTTCAGTTTGAACTAATTTTATGCAATATGAAACACCTACTTTTCTTTAGTTATTCAAAGTTTAAAGGTGTATCTTAAAGACATTTATTAAAAATCTAAAATGGTCATATTTATAATGAATGCTAACACGTTTGTCTGATTTACACAATTTGATCAGCAAAACATTTCTATCCAGTTATGTTTCTTAGTTAAATAAATGTACAAAAGTCACATGATTCGCAAACTATCAATGTAAATTTTAGTTTGAGAAAACCGTATGCTATACCAGAGTTACTTCCTATTTTTAACATCATTGTGTTTGAATAGAAATGACATCTTTTGCTGATTATTTCTTAGATTATGGTAAATTTAAATTACTATATTGAGGGGCTAACAATTTTGAATGCTTATAAGACAATTTCTATTATATTACTGGTAGTACTGTTACTACAAATAAAACAGGTCTCTAAGGACCATCATTGTGTGGGCCATTATAATAGTCCTCCCATGAATTAATTACCTGGATGATTTAGTTATGGGTTTACATAGACAGATAAAACAGCTGTCAGCATTCAGAAAGTATATGGTAAGATTTGCAATTTAAAGTGGGGAAATTGTACTAAAAATTAAAAGGATAAATTTTCCTTTTTTACTGTTTCAGTACTCACTGACCGTGCCAATTATATCGTACCAATAAGAAAAAATGTAACAGGAGCAGCATATCACTTAGGATTGTTAACCGATTTAAATATTACTGAGAAAATATTGTGCCTTCTTTAATAAACCTGTTAAAAGCTAATTGCTATTGTAGACATTATGTTTAGGCAGTTATTTCCTCACATGGGTTCTCCTACCGTCATTATGCAGATGATACCCACCATGTCTTTTCCCGGGTTTAATTCCCGGGCAAGGGGTCTTTCTGTGAGGAGTTTGCATGTTCTCCCAACGTCTAAAGGGGTTAACTTTGTGGTTTCAGGTTTTCTTTTCACAAACATATGCAATAAGTTGATTAGAGATTCTAAATTTCCCATAGGAGTGAGTGTGTGTGGTTGTTCATCTATGTGTGGCTCTTCAAGGTCTGCCCCTTCCTTTTACCCTATGTGTGTCCTGGGATAGGCTCTAGCAGACCCTGTGACAGACCCAGGACACGTTAGGGAATAAGTGGGTAAAGAAGATGTATAAATAAAATGAGTGAATTTCTTGGCATGATGGATGATGCTTTAAAACCTGGTATTAAATTATGCCTGGCAACAACCTGATGTTGAAAATAGCAACCAAAAGTTAACTACTGAAGGTTAAAAAGTGTTAAAGTAAAGACTGAGGATATTTATCTGGGAATGACACAAACAAGCTTTATATGCATAGCAATTACGGTTACCACAAATTGATGTGTTTTTGCCCTGGAGGAAAAGCATGATGCCCTATTATTTTAAAGGCACATAATCGCTTGTCAACACTCTTGCCATCTAAACCAAATGTTGACATCTAACTGCCACCATTCTTTCTTTTAAACTGCTTATACAACGTTGAAAGCACTCAATTTATTGGATGTAATAGACCCAAAACAGAATACAAAGTGAAAGAACCTAAGCAATCTGCACAGATCCCTGACCATAACCTAGAACCTTTCTTAGAAACTGGGACATCTACTGGTGCAAAGTTTCATTTAGTTTAACAGCAGAAACTTAAATGCTTGGACATTTTTACACAACGTTTAGGATGGTATTCTAAGATTTATAATTTATTTAACCATTTATAGGTCACAAAATGTTAAATGGTAGCAGAGACAGCTCCAGATTCACATTCAGTGCTAAAGGTTTTACAAATTGAATTAATCGAATGCAAATGCACAAGACTGAAAGAAATGAAACATGTGTCACAGAGCACCAGCTCAATTCACAATTCTCTCCTGAGGCACATAGTTTAATGACTTTTCTAATCACCTATTAAGAACAAAAACTGATCAATAATTTTCTAATTGTTTACATTTCATATGCTGACTTTTTGCTAAGAAATAATCCTAACATGTACATAAATCACATACTCACATTAAGACATTGTCTTTTATTAAGGTGAGGTGTACAGTCTAATACATATTCATTAAACAAACGAGCTAACCACTACACCCCCACGCCGCCCTTGTTAGTTTCACTTAACTTGAAATTCACATAACTTTTACTTGTGTATTATTATTATCCCTGTGTCTTTAGCTATGACAAAATGCAGCTAAAGAAGTCTGTTGAGTTGTGACAGAGCATCTGCTCCTACTGATCTTAATTTTAAAAAATGGTTTTATCTTATGATTTTTAACCACTAGCACTTTATTATAGTAGCTTGGTATCCCTTATTTTGTGTGTAAAAGGTGAAAATTACTTGACTATTGTGACTTTTACTTTCCTGCAGCACATTTATAGCTTTGGATTTTAACTTTAACAGAAAATAAAGAAACAGATACACACTTAAAAAGGAACAGGAGAAGTAGTAGAACAGTAGCTAAAGTGTTGGACTGCTTATTGGAATTGTGTCAATATAAAAAGAAGATAAATGTTAAGATCTAGTAAAAAATAAATATCTTTCATTGTTTTTTTAAATCTGTCATGTCCCTTGAGAGTGTCGTGATTAATACCTTAAATCTATGGCCATGCTTTAGAAACTTCATGTCATTCCGTGTTCTAATCATAAGAAGTTTCCCTGCGCTTATGTTCACAGCCTGCTGCCTGCTACTGGCCCATGAGATTTAAGGGTCTGGCCTTTAGAATATATTTAACACAAAATTGAAATCCTGACAGGGCTTACAACACTGTCCTCAGCACGGCAGCTTTAATTAAACATTTAATTAAAATGAAAAAGCCTACTGTACCATGGGCTGTCTGACACACAGACTGTTGTGCTGATTACTATAACATGCAGCTCTAATTTAAACAGCAATACCCTCTTGCACCACAGACTACAGATAAACATCTACAGATTCTGTTATCATATCACATTCAACTAGACAAACTTGCTGCTTTGTTAAAAAAAAGTAGGCACATTATAAGAAACACTAAATAAAGACCACTCTCTCTGGGCTTTCTCTTGCTCTCTGTCTTTTTCTCTTTTTTTTCTTTGTCCCTCTCTGTCTCTTTGCCCTCTTCCTTTTATTGTATGTCTCCTACTGTCTCTCTTTCTTTCTGTCTCCCTTTTTTAAATTAGAGAATTTGGGTTATGCGGTAGCATAATTGCCAACATTCTGTAGATCTCAACAGGGTACCCCCTCAATCCATGGCACTGCGCTGCGAATAAACATATACCTTACTCACAGACACAAACACACACATATAAACAAACACATATCACTTCCTCTAATGGTCAGAGAAAGAGAAAGTCAGAGAGAGAGACAGAAAGAGAGTGCGTATATACACACTCTATATGGACAACAGTATACTGTAGGGTATACACTCCAGCATTATACTTAGTGTGTGCTTAAAATACAAAAATGTTTTATAATTTCACAAATCCTTAGGCCTTCAATGTTTTGTTTCTATATATAGAGTGTCTGGGGTGGTTACAAAATCTTTTTATGTAGTACATTGAACACTTTTATATCAGAAAGCCAGAATTCCCTTGATTTTCTGTAACTCAAAACCTACACTAAATGTTTCTTTATAGCACACACACTTTATTCCTGCATTCTTTTTTTTAAAAAAAAAGCCCTGACACCATGTTTCTTGTAGTGTGAAGATGTGGCAAACTCAAGATTTAAGAGTATGAGCTAGACTATGCCAAAACCGCCCTGGCAGTGGAGACCTTGCTTAGCTTTAATCTTAGAGACATACAAAATGTATCAGCTACGAAAGAAACACACACAAAGTGTGCACACACCAAGATGGAGAGGCTTAAGGCTGCCTTTTAGTAGTCAACAGACAGGAGGTGAATATTTTCTCTAACACGAGGCCGTATGTGTCTTCTACTGACCTGGTACACATAGGAATTGAATAACCACAGTGCAGTGAACTTAGGTGAAGATAAGAAATCCTTCATCATTTCTGAAATGACGTGATAGTAGTAGCCTGTTACCTTACAGCCAGACAAACTCTTTTTGCCCTGTTACCCTGTATGTTTTATTTGCTATGGATATGATCAAAACAAACAAGAAAGGTTGCTTAATTGTAGATAAAATGATTTTTTCAAACATTCATAGATAAATAAACCCATTAACATCCACAGATGTGCTGAAAACCACAACCATGTGATATACTGAAAATCAGAGTTTTATCATTTAATCAAATCTCATACATGGCTGTAGTGTATTATGACCACTGGAATAGCAAAGGTTTGCAGACCGTAGGATTTAGACAAGTGGTACAGCAAAACCCAGATAGACTCGACTCCGGTGGGATATCAGAGGCTATCATAGGCAAATCTTTAACAAAAGAAAGATGACACCAAGCAGTTTTGCTTACATAAAATAGTCTCTTAATTAATTTTTAAGGACACCGCTAGTCTTTCCTTCCTTTTTTCTTCCCAGCCATTTTGAAGCAGCAGTGAATAAAATCAAGTGAGGAGACAGCAAAGAAATAGGCCTGCAAATGTATGTCGTTTATATGCCATGCCAACATTTGTCAGTCTATCCACAAACACACACACACACACACACACACACGCACACACACACACACACACACAC
>JAOTQW010000036.1:11494342-11513264 GCA_026260075.1 Sisor rabdophorus | reverse complement strand
GGGATAGGCTCCAGCAGACCCCCGTGACCCCGGAAAGTTTGGGAATAAGCGGATATGGAAGATGAATGAATAATTTTTTGTCAAGCTGGTTACTTATTAAATAGTTTTTTAAAGCAATTGGAATTTTTTAGTTCCACAGATCGGCATTAGTTGATTATCAGCATTACCCTTTGACATGTACAGCAGAATGTGCACAGAAAAGGTCATCCCTTATTTTAAATAAAGAACAAGGTTCCGGTGACTTTGACATCTAGCAATACAAGCTTCAAGCTCATAGTTATGATGCAATATTTCTATATCAGGCAGAAATTTGTGTGAAGGGAGCAGTAATGGGGGGGCAGCTAAAAGTAGAAAATGATTTCTTTACTCTGACACACCGGTGAAAGGAAAAAAAGACAAAAAAGTGAAACAAAAAAATTTTAACACTTTTAAATGGTATCCTTGGCCACAGTATTAAGAGTTTCATTCCAAAATTTTCAAAGTGATAATTATTGGTTGGATCGCCTTGAAAATGAAGTTACCATGGAAACCGTCCATTTATTTCATATTTGCCAGCAGAGGTAACTAAATAGTTTGCCATATATGTGATGAAAACAATGAATTCAGTTCAGAAAATACATCAGAAGCACCAAAAAGGAACAGTCCGTGTTTTTTCACACCTCCTTTTTTATATGCAGTGACACCTCTTAATGTAGGTTATTAATTATGGTGGTATTAGGGCTAAGACTGGTTTAGGAAATAAGTAGCGTAGTATTGTATGTAAAAACCAGACTGTGTTTGCTCCTGAAATCATATAATAGTAGTTAGTTGATTAACACATACTAATATCAGTTTACAATAAAAATAAAAGCATTCTGTTCAATTTTTATTTCTTTTTTATATCTTTAAAGCTTATGTTCTGTATAGTATGATTTTGGTAGTATGAATGAAATTGTCCATATTACATCCACCATTTTGATATTGTGGGGCGGTGCGGTGGCGTAGGGGTTAGCACAGTCACCTCACAGCAAGAAAGTCCTGGGTTCGATTTCTGGGCAAGGGGGTCTATTGTGTGGTGTCCCGAGTTAGGGAATAAATGGGTATAGAAGATGAATGAATGTTGATATTGTCATTTGACAATTAAATATTGTACTTGGATTACAAACAAGTGCACTTTAATCACGAGAAACAATGTTGAATAATGTTGTTTTAATTGTTGATTAAATAAAGCTTGCTAAAACTCTTGTGCATGGCCACATGGCAATTATTTAATATGAGAAGTAGCGATTAGCACAGTCGCCTCACAAAAAGAAGGTCCTTCTACAGCCCAAAACAATGTACATTAGGTTGATGATTTTAAATTGCACCTAGGAGTAAGTGTGTGTGTATGTGGCCCTGCGATGGAATGGCAACCTGTCCAAGGTGTACCCCTGTCTCCTGCCCTATGTTTGCTGGGATAGGTTCCAGCAAACCCCTGTGACCCCAAACTAGGGAATAAAAGAATATGGAGGGGTATAGAAAATAAATGAATGAATTAGAGTTGCAAAAAAAATTGTGTCAAATTTAAGAAAACCTTTTATAGGATCTACAAATTTTGGAGAAAAAGTATATATATATATATATATATATGCATTATTATTTATTGCGGTATATATTTCTCATAAAAAACTCATGGGATAGTAAAGTGTCCATTGTATGCATGCTTTCGAATCTAGGCATAAGTAGTTCAGGTACTTTTTGCCAATTATAAAATTTGTAAAAATTTAATTTTCCTTCATTTTGCACTGTTTGTCACATACTATATAGTATTGAAGCATGCGATTTGAGATGCAGTCTCTATCTACTCTAGGCTCCCCTAAAGCAATGAACTAATATAAGCTTAGATCAGTGGACTGACTGGTTTATGAATGTGCAATATGTAAAATGTACCTGACATTAATGCAGTGGGGGTGGAGATTGAAGGAGGGATACAGACAGCACAAACCAGATGTCCATCTTTTTAGAGTTAAAAAAGAGGGGGGCAATGGAGAAGCTTGACAGGTCTGGTTTAATGAGGTCCAACAGAGAATGAGAGCGTCGATGAAATCAATAGCAGAATTAACACATTTACACGTGGGCATGTTTACTTTCTGACATTTTCTTTGCACAATTAAACACCAGAGATATATAAGTCAACATTGATTAAATTCAGGGGCCAGTGAACTGCCTAGATGTATTTTTATCTAAAATATCAGCTATGGGTTTACTCAGAGTTTAGTGTGTGTGTGTGTGTGTGTGTGTGTGTGTGTGTTTGTGTGTGTGCGTATGTGCGTCCGTGCGTTTTCACAGTGGGTCTTCTGGGGTTTTCTGTGACTGACACTACCAAAGGACAGGTTGTGTAAAACTGCTGCTCACAGATAGAAGTGCTGAAAGAAGCCTGGCCTAAAGATGCCCTACTTCCCCACCCAGCTCTCTTTCACTCTCTTCTCCTTCAGCACTTCCCTCCCTCTCTGGCATCTGTCTCAGCCTCTTGGCAGCGACAAACCAGTTGGGTCTTATAAACATTTGCCTAAATGTAGCATGCTTCCGATCCAAGATTAATTGCCACCAATTCAATATTTGGGGTGTTTATGCAATAACCGTGAATGTTGCTTTTGCAGCTTGGAAAGGTGTGGTACATCACACTTCTCTCCTCTCTTTCCAAGCCATGGTTATACAGGCAGTGTTATCAAAAGAGGGAAATCATCAGCAAGGAATGGGGTATAATTTCACAACTGTGTGTGCTGGTAAATTATCATAACAAAGACTCACCTCTGCCATTTTGGCAAGCTCAGTCCAATCAGCTTTGTTGTAGCTGCACATTATGCTGGAAATGATAATCTATGACAGAGAGAGAGTAAAAGTGAGAGAGACAGAGAGAGAGTGAGATTAGAGTGACATGGACATTTTGGCAGCCTCATTTGATTGTTAAAGACTCGCTTAATTTTTGTTATACATATTTGTTCTTCTTAGTTTATTTCGACACAGTTTAAACTAGAAGTAACAAAGGCTCTTTATCGTCCTTCTTTGTCTTCACAAAATCAATAATTAAAATTGACAAAAATTGTCATCAGAACAAAAAGAAAGTCATTATTGCTTTATTAAAACAACAAAAACTCAGAGAGAGGGTATTAGCTAATAGCTTCTAATACTATGACTGGATTAGCCCATGCTATTTTTCTTTTTCTTTCCCCTGACGCACCATAAGCCAAACATAAAAACATGAGTTGGGGTTCAGGCTTCTTATTTTTGCTTCCTGTGTTTAAGTAATCACAGTTGGGAAAAAAAAGCTTTCACCTACTTTGCAGAAACTTAAATAGAACACAAATCATGTAGTATGTCTAATCTAAAAGACTTGGAAAAATGACTACTTTATTTTGACACACCTCAATCACTGCTTGCTTTTGTTTTTCTGTTTGTCTCTTAAATTAGCTGTGTAAGATCTGAAATCCGTTCCTATGAAATGACTTACTTTAAGAAGAAGATGCTAAAAGGACAGGAAGGGTGGCACTAATAAAAAGTGAGAAAACAGATTTCAGAGGAGGATATTAAAACTCAGAGGATTTGCTTTTCTCCCAGGGACAAATTTCCGCTAGATATAAATCTCCGGGGCATTTTAGGCTCCCCAAATGCAGCGCACAGTTAGGAGCTAACTATAACCCACCTACTCAAGTGCAAAAAATTCTGCCAAGTTTTTGAGGGCAAATAAAGTTAAGCAGCCTGACATTTACTGCTCAGCTTTACCACACAACCTCGACATATTAGCAATATTCGATACACCCTCAAATAGTCTTTGCTAATATTAATGTGAAGCCTAGGAAGGCAGGCGGATGCTGGAGTCCGGCTGGAAACACAGCAGATTATGAGTAAGTTTTGATTCAGGCACCATGCAAGACAAACTGTATTCTGTTTTTTCCTTCAGCCTGACCTTTGCCCACTTAAAATTTCCATTATGGGAAAGAGGTCCTTGAAATGGCAGTGAGGGATCCTTTTTTCCGGTTTATTGAAGACAATCGGGGCTAAAAGTGCCATTAGACAGGCAAAGTAGGTTAGAGGCAACAGGAAGTGTGAATACTGTGAGAGGGGCAGAAATACTTTGTTATCAGCTCCATAACCCTGCACCTAGCTTCTGCCTCTAAAATGCCAGTCACGGCACACTGTAACAAAGCGTCTCCATGGAGATCAGACGCCCCAAGCCTGTCACTCAACCAGAATATAAGAACGTTTCAGAGTTTTTGCCCTCTCCTTCTGCCAGTCAGCACCCACTCCTCTTGTTATGTGTGGAAAATTTGAAGCGTTGATGATGATGACAATCACAGCAATTTGTCTATAAACTGTGACCTGCACTTGCTTGAGCGTTGTAAAAGTGTGTGTGTGTGTGTGTGTGAGTGCGTACACACAGGGGCAGGATAGCCTGAAAAACTTGAATGAAATCCATCCAAATATGATTTTCTTTTAAATGCATGTGTATCTTCATATCCCTATAAACAATTCTGCCATCCCAAAGCACACGTCCAAAGTCTTTTGTACCTGAGATGTTTCTATTCATGCAGCTGAAAAGATTAACAGGGTTTCTTGTAACAAAGCACACAGAAGATCTTCTGCCTATTGTCTCTTTACGCACACGGCAGAAATGGACGCTGGTATTTGATTGGTTGGTTCTGATTAAGCCCACTCTGACTGCAGCCAGACACTTTACTAAATCAATAAATCCTTTGATATATCTATAGAGAAGTGGAAAATTCTGCCCCAGTAATAAACAATTGACTTGGCAATTTTGTCATTTCACCCAAAACACACAGGTCTGCCTTCACTTTTTCACTTTAAAAGTGAAAAAATGATCTCTGAACTCATTACATACCATTTGTCTTATATTTACAATCTTAAACAGTAGTTAAATAAAGAATTAATTTATTCATCTTCTATCCCTAATTTAGGGTCATGTGGGTCTGCTGGAGGTTATCACAATGCACAGTGAACGAGAGTCAGAGAGATACACCCTGGACAAGTCACCAGTCTATTGCAGGGCCACACATAGACAAACAACCACTCAAACACACATTCACTCCTATGGACAATTTATAGTTACCAATCAATCTAATCTAAGTGTTTGGACTGTAGGAAGAAATGGGAGAACCCAGAGAAAACCGGCGCAAGCACTGGGAACTGAACCCGGGACCTTCTTCAGGGGCCTTCTTCCGGGACCTTCTTGTTGCTAACCACTACCCACACGGTCGCGTCACAACAAGAAGGTCCCGGGTTCAGTTCCCAGTGCTTACGTGGATTTTCTCCGGGTTCTCCAGTTTCTGCCCACAGTTCAATAACATGTACATTAGGTTGATTAATGACTCAAAATTGTCCATAGGTGTGAATGTGAGTGTGAGTAGTTGTTTGTCTATGTGTGACCCTGGGATAGACTGGTGACTTGTCCAGGGTGTATCTCTGCCTCTTGCCCTATGTTACCTTAACACTGGCATTCTGATGACATGTATTTCCTAGCCTGTGTTCACGGTGTCTGCTGGAGTCTTTTCTAGCGCACATTGGGCGCACATTGGGTACACCCTGTACAGGTCACAGTCTATCACAGGGCCACATATAAATGAAGAACCACATGCACTCACAATCACTCCTATGGGCAATTAAGAGTTACCAATCAACCTAATTTACATGTATTTGAACTGTGGGAGGAAACCGGAGTACCCGGAATAAACCCACACAAGCACAAGGAGAACATGCGCAGAAAGACCCCTCGCATGGAAATCGAACCCGGAAACTTCTTGCCATCACAATGCCACTGCACCACCCACTAATAATTCTATTATGTTTATTCATTTTTAATTAATTCATATTTTTTAATTCAACAGAGCAGTGAGGTGTTAATGGCTTGGTGGAGTTGAAAAATGAAACCCTGGCCTTCCGAATAATTCTTTTTAATTTACTTTTGTATAAAATAATAAAGTAAAAAGTTTAAACATAGAATTACTAATGGAAATAAAACTTTTAAAATTGGATATTCTTTCCTAGGCGCTATTAAGAATTGTGACGTGTTACATGACAATATAATTAAATGCTGAACATGAACACAACAGCAATTTTACCTTTAATTAAAATCGTACCCTCTGCCCGTAGAAATGATACAAATCAAATAATTGTCTCTTCTAAGGATAAACAAATCTAAGGGAATCACTGGAACATCTGACAGACAGTAAAATCCTGAAAGAACAGAAGTAGATTCTATATTTAGAAAAAATCTGAAATTAACTTGCCCAGAGGTTTACTTAAACACTTGATGAAGTCACATCATAAAAACACGACAATAGAACTAGTATCTACCCTTAACAACAAAAAAATGTACAAGTGTCCAAGAATTTACAGAATTGGAATCAAACAGTTGTTTGCAGTGTAATTGTAGTAGGGCTAATGAATTACTGTACAAACTGTTGTTTTTGGTTACGCCTGGATTTATAATCAAACGTACTGAATAACTAAATAACATATTAGTGAATTTTTTCTCTAAGATGTCATAAGCATATTCTAGAATGACAATGGCAATATTTATACAGCTTAACTTGAGTGAAACAAAGTGATTGGGAGATTATTTTTACATGTGGCTACCAAAAAAATCTGATCAAAAAAAGACACCAAATAAAGAATCTCAGACCAGAATAAATGCAACTCTGGTCAGAAATAATTGTTGTCATATACATTAGTCAAAACAATTGCACAAGAAATGTTTAAATAATCTAAAAAAATTCAAATGCGGTGCAGTATTGTAACCTTTTTTGTTGCCGAGGCAGTGCAGTTACAGTAACAGCACTTACAAAGCTCACTTCCTGATTGTGGACTCTGCACATTATTACAGTGCATTAGCAGAAGGACCCCAGAGACCTACAGCACCAAAATACGATTAAATAAAAGCCTCTAATATCAATCGTAGAGATGCAACTATTAAGTAACTCATCTGATTAGGTTAATTATGAAAAATTATCAACATGGATTTTGAGATTTGATAAGCAATTTACTGAACCAACCATGAAAAACATGTTTTAATGTACCAGTGAGAGTAGAGTGTAATATAATATTGAATCTGTTATTTGAGCTGTGATGAGTTGCATCACATCAAGAGGTGAGGATTTTTAGATTGTTTCGATCATAATCTGCAGGTAGTTTTAAAGAACAAGCTAATTTCATTTAAGGCATTTTTGCTTTGCTAGCAAAGAGTTGATCTTAGCTGGCAGACAAAACATGAGAAAAGGATAAATATATAAAAAATTTATTCCCAAATACATATGTAACACAGCTCAGAAAATTACACACACTAATATAGTTTCTGAGAGAGAAAAAAAAAAATATGGCTCATTGTAATACACAGACACAACAGCTTAAACGAATTAAAATGAACTCCTGGTCATTTTTAGTTATGGTAAGTGTAAAAACTGCAATTTACTCTTTAATTCTGGCCAGTTAATCTTCTTCTTCTTCTCCTTTCGGCTGCTCCTATTGAGGGGTCGCCACAGCAAATCACCTGTCTCTACCTAATCCTTCTCACTCACACCCACTAACTTCATGTCTTCATTTATTGCATCCATTTGCCTTCTACCTGGTACCATTTCTAACATCTTCCTACCAATGTATTCACTCTCCCTCCTTTGGACATCCAAACCACCAAAATCTGGCTTCTCTGGCCTTCCCCCCCAAAACACCCAACATGCGCCGTCCCACTGATAAACTCGTTTCTAATCATGTCCAACCTCGTCACTCCCAAAGAAAACCTTAACATCTTTAATTCCGCTACTTCCAGCGCCGTCACCTGTCTCTTTTTCAGCGCCACTGTCACTAAAGTCTCTTTTTCAGCGCCACTGTCTCTAAATTCTGGCCAGTTAATATTTCCTTTAAATAAGGTTTTTTGTTTTGTGTTTGAGTTGTTTTGCAAAAGTTTTATATGTCCATAATATATAAATTTAAAATATATAGTGTTGCATTATACATTACAAAATACATGCATTTTATTTATTATTACTGACATATTTGAAAAAAGTTTTAGGGCCATTGCTACCAATATTGGGCCTCAATAAAGAATTTGAGTTTAGGCCTCTAACAACCCCCATTGCACACTGTAACTACTAAAAAAACAGATCTCTGGGAGCCCTTAGAATCATCCCCTCCAACAGTGCCCCTGGACTGTTTATACAATAATACATCTATTATTCATGGTTTTCAATCCTGTGAAGATAAGCGCTGCCTCACTTAATTGCATTAGTTATAGGCTATGAGTTGCTCTTAAGCACATGAGTGCGTTAGTTTGTTTGTTGTTGCTGAATTCTTTTATAAAAAGACAGAGCGCAAGAAGCAAAGCTTTACTAGGAGCCATCGATTCCCTGCTCTTTCCTTCATCAAAGAGCATAAGCCTTGAAAATGAAAGCCCTTAATAAAGACTGGAGAAAAATGTACTATCAAAATTTAGCAACCTGGAAGTAAAACAAAACTTTCACTTGACATGGCAGTCTATTTTCCAAGAAATTATGCAATTAAAAGTGCACGCAGAAGAACGTACACTTAAAATAGGAATTACAAAAAGTAATTTACATGTGTAGGCAGCACAATGGTTTAGTGGTTAGCACTGTTGCTTTACTGCAAGAAGGCCCAGGTTGGATTTGAGGTTTGAGCAGGTTTCATGGCTTTTCTGATTGGGGTTTGAACAATTTTATCTGCGAACTCTGGTTTCTGAATTGCCCATAGAAGTGAGTGTGAGTGTGTGTTGCCCTGTGCTGTACTGGTGACCTTTCTACGGTGTACCACTGCTTTCGCCCTATGTGCGCTGGTATAGGCTCCAGCAGACCCCTGTGGCCCCAAATTAGGGAAGAAGTGGGTATAGAAGATGAATGAATAAATGAATAAATACAACTCTCAATGTTAATACTGCAATTGCAATCACAACTCTTCTTATTCATAAGCCACAATTAAGCAGATTATTTAAACTGCTCTTCTATTTGCATGGATTAATTGTCTAAACATAATTTTTCTTTTTTAATTTTTTCCTGATCAAGCTACCCAGGCTATGTGCGACATCTTTGATAAAGTAAAATGGTCTAGCTGTAAATGACTTTAAAGACAAGAATAATCATCTGGTCAAAAGACACAGCCATTAAATTATGTACATTTATAGCAGCTTTTGGACTGGATCATTTAGCAGCTCCCTCTTAAAGGTTTACTGCCAGTACTCAAATATTAGTGTAACTGTTTAAACGGATAATGCATTAATATAAATGATTCAGTTCTTTAGTTGGTCTTTACATTCTGTGGCCAGTAGAGATTTTTTAAAGGCTGAACAGTGTTCTATGCTAACAAAGAAAAAAAAAAACAGAAAATAGAAGTGAAGATAGTGACAAGAAAGTGAAGAAAATTCAGTTTTTTTGCAGGTGTCTCACAACACATAGGGTGCAAAAATCGAAGAAATAAAAGGTGAAATTAGCAGCCAAAATGCTGCCAAGATAATAATTTGAACTGAATAATGAACCAAACTGTATTTTTTCATAAGACTGTATTCAAAGAGAAAAACAGAACAGTTTTAATAATAGCATTAAGTACATCATAATAATCATCAGAACAAAAAAAACTATTTAAAAAAAAAATATATATATATACTTCCTATTTCTCTTTTTTTAAACCTGAGAAAAATTTTCCATGATAAATGTGTCATAATAAATAACAATTATTGCATTCCGTTTTTACACCTTCACCCTGCACTCAGAGAAGACAGAATAGCAGATGTTGAAAAAAACGAATGGCAAGTCATTTTATTATGTTTCTGTCTGGCGTAGGAATTAGAAATTATATATAAAAATACAATTATATAAAAATATATTGATCCAGTAATTGCTTACCTCCCTCAAAGTTAAAAGTAAACAGTGCTACAGTGCTCCTGTCCATCCAACTAAATACACATGAAAGCTTTAAACATTCCACTTGGGTATATGTGACATCTGTGTCTGCAGTACTGTCGTTTTCATTAGATTTACTGTAGCAAAGTAGTGAAGAGTTGCTTACATTGTTCGGGAAGTCTGCCTTAAGCTCAGACACGCTCTGACACCAGTAGGCTGCGGTCTTCTCGCTGATGAGCTCAATATTGAGAAATGAACCCTGTCCAGGGCCATACATGGGGCCTGATGTGGTTCCACGTATGATTCGTGGCGAAACGTTGGTCACCAGATCCTTAATATCAAAGCAAAAGAAGCAGAACACTAAGATATTTCAAATACAATGTGGATTTGATATTTTAAAACATTCTTACACGTCACTGTTGCACTTGCACCTCTGTTATGCACAGCAATTTAACTAACTCTTAAATCTTTAATTTTAGCACATTACCATGTTTTTGAATTAGTCATTAATATTTATTTATTTTTCTTTGGGAAGGGGCAGATTTTTTTTATTGTTTTGTGCATCTTAAAGGGTGATTTGGTTCAAATACATTGTTCAGTCTGCTAGTTGCAGGTGATCCAAATGTATTGCATATTATGTATGCATATTATGTAATTATTCATTCATTTGTCTTCTATACCCACTTATTTCTGAACACGGAATCACTGGGGTCTGCTGAAGCATATCCCAGCGCACATAGGGTGAAAAAACAGCTAACAGCAAACTTGCTTAATGGCCTGAATTTGCCTTGAATTGTAGCACATTAGGGGTGGTCATGTAATGATAAGCACTGTTGTCTCAAAGCAACGGGTTTCCGCAGTCCAAAACCATGTACATTAAGGTTGTTGGTGTACATGGTTGTTTGTCTATATGTGGCCCTGGGACAGACTGGTGACAGAGCGTGTACCCTGCCTCTCGCCCTTTGTGCACTGGGATAGACTCCAGCAGACCCCCGTGACCCTGAGTTAGGAAATAAGCAGGTATAGAAGATGAATGAATAAATGTAGCACATAAGTTTTAGCAGATGGCGACAACCTCGTAATTTATTGTCATCTGTTACAGACGAACATAACAGAATTTATACAGTTAAATTTACACAGTTTTAATTTTTAGTAGACTTTTTGTTTGAAAAACGGTGAGCAGATCACTAAACGACATCATCCACCTCTCCAACTGAAAGCTTACACCTGGAATGTCAAAGCAGTTATAAAACAAACTGGATTTGTATATAATGACAGTAACTAAGGAATTGTATTATTTCCAGCAGTGGCACAATGAAATATATGGACATAAAAGCATACTGGCTCCTTAAAGTTAAAAGGGACGATAGAGAAGATCATATAATTTAATGGAAATAATCTTTCTTCTGCAATCCCTAACTTAAATCGATAAAGCAACAGTACCTGTGGTAGAAGTGACAGATTAATTTAGCAGCCTGGTATAAACGCTCCTTCACAATTTACCAGCATATCCTGATTAAAGCCTACACTTACAGAACAATTAAGATAATTGTGCGCTAACTTAATTTTATGACATTTACACTGTTTTTCAGCTACAACGAAAAGAAAGTGTAATTGCTTCCAATTAGATCAAGTTAGCATAAGTTTGATTAGCTGCAGTAGAGATAAAACTGGTTTCTCTAATTTGTCAGATTAAAAAAAATTAACTTGTGATCTTACCTTACGTGTATGCATTTATGCTAAAACTATCACTAATGGCTTATCCTAAAATTCCTAAATCTGTTTTACAGCCTATATAAAGACATGCATGAGTCTGAGACATTTCTTCTTGCATGAGCAAACCGGAAAGCTTGGACTCCTAATCCAGAAAAACCCTGTTTTGTGTAAAAGAAAATGGACCCAATCACATTTTTGATTACAGAGACATCTGGCTGTGAATATTCAATCAAAAGATGCAAATACAAGGGTGCTCCTTTTAAAAAAAGGGAAATGAGGTATTGCTTTTGGTGAAACATTGACGTAGGGGTGAATGACAGTTTGGGATGTGGCCCATGGTGGTGAATCAAGGTGTAACCCAGTTTTAATAGAAGTATGATGTTTGTCCATTGAAAGCCCTATGGAAATCGAGGCCGTCATCACAAAGGGCTCCGGAAAGGAAAATCTGTATGTAATGAAGTTGCGACCAGGAAATATTTGGCTTGCAGCAATCCGCACTATCAGGCCAAGATGGAACAAGAATTGTACTATTGAGCAAGTGGAAACCATAAAAACTGCCCAAAGGAAGAAAACTGGCACTGTATAGAAACAGGTGCCACACTGAGTGAGATAAGGTACACACACACACACACACACTGTATATTCACTGACTAGAATAACTAAATTCTAAGAGATAGCTTTGGTTAGACGTGACACGCATTCCAAAGTGCACCTCTGCTAACAGTGTCTTACACACCCACAAAAAACATGATTTGTTGCTTTGCAGTTTCTTTGCCTGTAACAATACACAGCTTGAGCATATTGTTTCAATGCCCAACATTAGCATGCTGTGACCCGTGAGGAAGATGATGTGTACATTCTTTCTTTGCTCCCTATGCTGCCCCTCGTTAATGACCAAGGCTGTGTTTTGGAGCTAGCCAGGTTTTTATCACAGCAGAACAGGCCCTTAATCCCCCACACTGCAAAAAGCCTTTCAGACTCAAACACATACAAGAAATAGCAATGACATGGACCACGAAATCACTGTGTACATTTACGCACACCAAACAAGCACCCCACACCCACCCAGAGTAATCTTAGTCATTATACGAAATTGTTCAAAAATTGTTCAAAACACACAGAGGTAAACAGATGTTTTGCATGTGTATACGTATCTAGACAATTGGTACTAACTTGCCCCTTATAAGCAGGCTACTAATTAAGTGCCAAAATAGATGGCCGCTGGTGGTAATGTGAATGAAACCTACCTTAGTACTGTTTTGTTGCAGATCAGGTGAGCTGAGCCTGAAAGGTCTTTTTTCTACTAGTACTTTTTTCTACTTTTTTCGGACTAGTCTTAATAGTCAGTGATGTTTTGGTGGCCAAAGGAGAATCTACTCAATATCAGACAGGTACTTTAATGTGATGACCAATTTAAAGTGTCTTCCTATGATGTTAGAGCACCAAGACACCCAAAATCTGCATTTTGTTTTCACAGTTGTGACAGTTGCAGTAGTGAGATGTTCAAGCATTAAGATCTGGTAAATGTAAAAGCCATATCATATTGTATACATGTTGTACTGCGTTCATAAGCATATAGAGCTCTGGGCTGATCAAGCCCCAGCGCTGCCAAGCTGTCACTGTTGAACACTGTTGAACACTGTTGCTACTAAGGGGGGCTGCATCATGGCCGACTCCTTTTTAAGATTGGTTATGTAAAGAAACATATTTCACTTTGTAATATATATTTGACAGAACTAATGACTTCTATCAACAAAAAATTGTATTTCTACCCAAAAAAATTGGGATCAGTTATAGCTATATCCTTATCATCTTTACACATTAAACCACATGCTAGAACTAATAGTATATGAAATTATTTTCTATACTGAGGCCGAATGTTACATTTCCTGATAACAATGTTGGATTTCATTCCAAATTCTAAATGAAATATTAGCCGTTTGAATGACATTAGAGGACATATATTCACCAGCAGAACGTTCTAATGGACTTAGGAGCTGCATGCCCAAACCATGACCAATTCTACTGAAGATAGAATAGCATTATACAAATATGTACCATTCAGAGAGAAATCAAAAGTCCATACCAACACAATACGGGATTATGATAACAATTACTAATTTCTGCTATTTATTTCTGCCTTTCAATCATTTTTATTTTAGATTTAGCAGAAAATTATCCATATTACAGTCATTTACATGCATGGCGTGATATAACCTGCAGTCATCTGGCAGATTAGTTTTCTTCCAGTGTGGCCATTCACAATAAACTCAGACAATTAAAAACAATGAAGTCTGCAATGAATTTAACATAAATATCAAAGAAAAACACAAAAACAATTTACTATTTATCTATATGACAGAATTAATTTCAGATTACTGTCTTTAGTCCAGCTGTGAGCAAGCAGATGCACAGGCATCCTGCAGAGGAAATACACTTCAGATAAAGCTATGAATATAAATCGATAACGTGTAAATTCTCTACAGGATGCCTGCACCTTCACAGTTGGAATAAACAATCTATCTTAACAAGTGTTCTGCTATTATATAATACCATGGAATGGAAATTAATCAGACAGAGCAGGAACTGCAGATCATATGGTTTAAGAGTTAGACTGAGGATCTGTAGCAATATCTGCACCTTTTACTGTAATGGGCTGGAAGCAGACAGGTAAAAAAATCTGGAAAGGCCATAATTACATAGAGTGGCCCCAAGTCCAAGCATTAATCATTATAAGCCATTGTGACAGAAAAATCAAAGCTTAGAAGGTTTAGGTCTCACCAGCACTGTGGTCAGCCACCACAAACTGGGACTTTATAAAGCCAAGTAGTGACTTTGAAAACCAGAAGGCACAAAAAAGGTCAAGGAAAAGATTAAGAGTAAACTTTGAGGTGTTACTAGCCTTCTGAACATAAAACAGTATCTTTCTTTGTGTGCAGAATAAGTGCAGAAATAACCCTTGTAAAGCCATTATTTTCTCTTGCAGTTTACTGTGCTCATTTCTCAGGGAGGGTTGGAATGACTTTTTTTCTTCTGCGTGGACTAATATGATCTGACTCTAGGAAGCTTGCTTATAATAACGCTGTTCTCAACCTTGACCTGCTACCTGCCATTGAGCGCAAGTACAAACACAAGACACACACACGTACACAAAAACAATGTGAGTGTATTTATTTATGGTGTCCTCTCTTATTCTCCATGCTCAACAGAAGACAGTGATTTCAAGGCTTATTTTGCCACTGTCTTGAAAATCTTTTCAGCATTGTGTTATACGAGCCCAACAAAATATGTTTGAGGCAGCTTGTGTGCATACAGGGGTACAAAAGTCACTTACCGGCATCTTCAAAGATCGATCCTGAGATTGTAAGAAAGATCATCACTGCAGTTCTAATCCCCTCTCTTTGCTTGTCACATATAAATCTAAGCAACCTTGGATCTGTGACAGCATCTAGGCTCCACATCTGCACCCTCTGGAAACTTGATAAACCACATGACGACGATCTCTCTAACAGCGAAATGATTTTGACAGAAAAAATATATCACTTTCCACTAACCTGTAAGAAGAAACAGTGTGTTTTATGGCTCCCCTGAGCAGAATCGTATCTCAAACATCTTTAACTGCACTTAGGAACAAAAGAAAAAAAAAGACGAGCACCAGTGGCAGCATGTCGATAAGCTGTTTGGTAGGGAATACTAAATAAAGGTTGGCATCCGTAAACATTTTTATCAATAAGGCCAGATTATTTAACATGCACTTAATAGCCAGGAGATTTGATGTAACATTAATGGTCCCATCGAGGCTCTCACTTACTGTCAGTGCAATGAACGAGTAGCAGTGTGGACAGTGACCATATCACAAGAGGTAGGTCTATGTGCACCATGTTTGTGTGTGTGTGTATACATGTGTATTAGGGTGCTCCTGATACGTAATGACAATTCTGAACAGCCTGCCTGTAAGGAACTTGATAAATTAATGTCAAAGCAAAGGATATTAACCCTGTGTGATAAATGAAGAGGGATATTGTCTGTCAGCATGGTCATTAGTTCCTTTCACTATTTGCTCTGATAAAATAGAAAAAGGAGAACTAAGATGGGACATCATTCTTTTGCAAACAACATGAGATGTAGACAGGCCATGCTAACTTCCTGCACCCCATGTGCAAAACCTGCGCACAACAACATCTGTATGCTGCTTGACACATTTTTATTGTCTTTAGATAATATTATTATTATACAATTATTGTAGCGCGGTGGCGAAGTGGTTAGCACTGTCGCCCCACAACAAGAAGGTCCTGGGTTCGGGTAAAGAAGATTTGGTATTATAGCCCAAACAGATTCCCAGAAAGGGTTACACTACCATCCTGCATTAAATAGAGTTGTTTAAATCCACATGGAAAAGTATATTTATCATCCTACATTTACATTTTATTCATTATCCTATTATCTTCTTTGTGTTGTTGTCTCTCTCTTTCTGATTCTGAGTGAGGTATCAAAATGTTTTGGGACAAGCCAACAGATGGCAGTACAGGACAGCACAAACACATTCACAGGAAGCACAGCCTTGTTTGCAGCCTTGTGCTGGCATATGTTGGTGTGTTTAGAAACATTTTGATGCCCCACTTGTAAATGTAAAAACATTGTTAAAACATCTTTATAGGACAGGGTGATGGTTGAGGGCCTTATCAACCCTAAAAATGAAATCATCAGCCTTAATATACATACTGCTTTATCACTGCAAAAAAATAAAGATATGACTATTTTATAGCAAATGAGCATGATTTTACAAACGGATCTGCTAAAATAAATAACAGTAATGCAGACATTATTTTCTACAGCAGTCTTATAAATGTATTCAGAATCCATTTAAAACTGTTCCATTAATATTGTTATTATTAATTAATGTTTTGTTGTATTGCCAGTAATAGAATAAAACAATAAATGTCAAAGGCTGTGAATACAAACAAATGCTAATGCGAATGAAAAAATTAAATCAGTTTATTTCAATCTACCTCAAACAGTTTCAGAATAAATGTCGGCTTTCTTTAAAATTTCAACTTGTTTGTTTTGACTGTATTTTTATTATTCAAAGCTTTAAACACTTGGCATCCTATTTAATCTTTAGCAGGAGATACAAATTGATATTCACCACAGTTAATGCCCAGGTTTAGGGCGAGAAAGGCAACTTTGCACAAATCAGTAGCATTTGCACAAATCAGTAGACTAAAGATGCAGTGCTGATCTGCCCCCTCACCCATAAAATAGGTAGTCTCTACCGCCTTGATCTTCCAATTAAATGGGTATATTTATAAATGGTAAACATGTAGCTGAAGCTAATGAGCCTGTGTTTTTATTCTTTTTTTCAGGCCTGGATCTGCTTTGCTAGTGCTAATTTGCTTGTTAAATAAATACAAAGCACTGAACTGTGACTAGTGTTCTATGTGCCAAATCTGTTGTGCTACTGTCCTTTTTTTGCCTTGGTCTTGCAGAGTAAGTGGTAAATAAACAAGGTCTGTTGAAATAAACACCATGCAACCGAATTCTGAGACTATGTCGTGCTTCAAAATTAACCATACTCATTTATAATTTATAAATTCTGTTTCTTTTTTAAGAGTATTCTCATATGAAACAAAAACCTATAAATCCCGTGAAATGTCTCTCACCTAGAAAAAAGAGAAAATGTTATTCTTTGTCTATTAGCTGCAGGGCTAATGGGATGGCCGAGGTGTTAAAGAACTCCCAGTATAGTCTTTTTCTAAAGGTTCTGAGTTCACCTTTGACATTTTATGCATTGATCTGAGGGGAGTCTTTCTTTCTCGCCTGGCTTGAGGAACAGTGTGGTGATGATTGAGCAGTGGCTATATCCCTATCTCCCTTTGTATTGATTGGGTGACAAGACAGATTGAGAGAACTGCCTTGTCATGTGTCATGTCTCTTCATTTCTGCCACCTCTTTTCAGTAATTCACACAAAACACCAGCAACACTCTGGTCCAGTTAACATTCTATCAGATATTTGATCCATTTTGTTAGGTTCTCTGTGTGAAAATGTGTTTTTTTTTCAGTTTATTTATTGTTACGCATATGGGGGGCCGAAAAAAATTGTCACTTCAATAAAAAACCAAAGTGCTACAATATCATCTAAGACCTATGGCTGGCAGCTATTCAGTGAAAAAAAGCAACAGTTTGTGACTAAGAGGCCAGTTGTGTGTACAGCTGTCTTGGCACCATGGGTAAAAGGGGGCTAAAGCCATCACACACGAAATGCACTGCTTTGTGCTGCACATCCTGATTCTGTCACTCTTTCCTTCTGCCACCTCTCTGTGTCATGTTAAGCACCAATCGCTGCCACCGTGCCAATTACACAGCCTGCTGCCTGGGCACATGGTACACAAAAAAAATGAGGAATAGACTTCCATAAGACTGCTGTGCAAGCTTACCCTAATTAACCATCAGCTTAATTAGACAATTTACTGTGTAATTAGAAAGCAATTAGTCAACACCTCTCAGATCTTCCTGACTGCTTTGACAGGACTGTTTTCCTATGCTGATCCTAGAGTCTAACCTTACCTACGGTGTTTATTTTCCCCCTCCCCTCCGTCCCAATGTTTCTAATCTGTCACTACTGCATCTAAGCACGGAATAATCACTACTGATGAGGCAGCTATGGAGGACGCATATGAGTTAAATCGGAGGTGTGAGCTAGGGGACAGACACTCTTGTTTTAGCATCTTCTAGCTCTGCTGCGGTCCCTACGGAATAAACCAGCAGAAAGTTTTCTTGTTGAACAATTATCAAGAAGTGGGCGGATGGGTTTTATTTTACTAGCTAATTATAAAACTCCACCAGTAATTTTACAACAACTTTAACGTCTTGAACAGGAACTCCGTTACAGAGCAGCAAGGGCTGGAAATCTTCAAGCCAACATGGATTTGCAAAGACAGTTTATAAAAAAAATTGGCATTAAGGAAGTCTTTCCGACTTCCTACAGCTTGTCCATCTTCTTGTCTCGTCGCAAAGTTATATAGTTAAATGGATAGTGTGAAATAAAAATAAATATATCTTAGACAATATCAAGACTGGCAAAATTTTCCTACTTACTGTAGATTTTTGCAGTTTTCTGTCACACACTTAGAAATACATACAAATCTTTCCAAGAATATATGTTTTAAAAAAGCTTTTAAATCAAAGCAAGGAAAGAGCTACTGGTAGCTGTCCTCATTACAGACATGCATGAGCCGAATTCTTTAGCACATGAATACTGAACTCATTTACAGGTATCTATTAACGTCTAAGACCATCAAAGACAAAGAGACGGTATTGGTATGATAAT
>JAOTQW010000036.1:11335324-11346471 GCA_026260075.1 Sisor rabdophorus | reverse complement strand
CGACCTGTCCAGGGTGTACCCCTTACCTCTCGCCCTATGTGCGCTGGGATAGGCTGTTACAGATCTCATGATAATCGATGATTGCAGACAGAAGCAGCAAATGACTAACAAAGGCTTCCTGTCTGTCAACAGTTTTTGCCTGCACATCCTAACAAGAATTATACTGTCCTAGTATTAACTATGTCAAGCCTTAACTGTTGTTTTTTCTTTTGTTCCGAAAGGCCACATTCCTTGTAACCAGTTTAACCAAAAGCCAAAATCACAGCCATTATTTAAACCACTGAGGTTTTTGACCTGTGTGCAGGGCTATACAATTGTGCTGCTGCTGCTGCTGCTGCTACAGGTTTTTCTGTGACAGAAAACATGCAACTGTTGGGATCAAACTTGGACACAGGAGCTGTGAGGCAGTAAACACATATGCCACAGTAATAACCTATAATATACTTTTGGTGACCTGCAAAATGCAATTGCTTTTTATTGAGTAAAACTTTGTAGTCAGCATCACATTGATATATTCTGCTATAATGTAGGCAGTGCCATTAAAACCTGGGCAGACTTTATAGCTTTATAGCTTTGATGCTGACTGGAATTCAGTGCAACACTAAATGCAGACTGCACATCAAAAGAGCAGATATTATTGACTAATAAAAAAACATAACCAGTATATATATATATATATATATATATATATAAAGAGAGAGAAAGAGAGAGAGAGAGAGAGAGACTCATTTGGTATAAATTACTTGGTTAATTAGTTGGAAAATAGAATCAGGTAACTATTAGAGAATAGATTGTTTTGTACATGACTAAGAGTTCGAAAATATGAGGAGAAATGGGAAATTCTGATTACATCATTATTCATTTTTTCTGTATGAATGTATGTAGCATAATATTGTAAATTAACAAAATGCAGTGTTCAATTTTATGTTTTTGTCTCTTTAAGGCTCCACGGAAATGCTGGCTGTACCCAAAAAAAAATTCCTTACCTAACATTAGTGTCTGATCTTATTAATCCTTTAAGATATCTTACATCCAGGCTGCAAATTGTAGTGAAAAGTCTTACTAGAAAATTGGAGAAATGAATGGTCTTTCCAGTCAAGCAACTTTTACCTACTAATTAATCTTTTAATAAATCATTAAACTCTATACTTAATACTGTATCTACCTTTAAAACAGGTCACACTTGACTTAACATCTGAATAATGCATTAATTCATAAGCATTTTTAGAGCATTTTTCTAATGCTAGATTTTCTCTCAAATGTAAATTTACCAGAATCTGCTGCTTGTCAGATTTAAAATAACCAGCGAAAACCAGGTTAGAGTTGGGTAGGATCATATCATGACCTTTTTCAAATTTAATCTCTCCTGAAAAACAGCAGCATGTGAGCGATTGTGTCAATAAAATAAGTGACGTTAGGCAGGCCTGTTGCTAGTGGGGTAAATTGTGGTCCACTGCCAAGGAATTATTAATTATATTTTGAGGGGGGCCATAAAACTCTTGCTACAACCCTGATGTTACATTATAAATCAACTTAATAGAGCTGATATTGCCACTGCAGGAAATCAATACAGATTTAACACCTAAGTAAGGGTATAATTGAAGACAAAAAACAACAATTAAAAAAGTAGTTCCTTCTGTTTAACAGCAAGGACATTCATATGGAATAGAGAGGAATCATAATGAGTCTGATCAATAAAATAACCTAAATTAAGCATAATAAGGAGGTGATAGAATAAGGAAAAATTATGAGCACTTCTGCAGACCAACTCTGAAGAAGGCCTAGACAATTCTCTCTTTATCAAAAGTCTTTTTCAATGCCTCCAGACTCAATTCTGTTCTGCCTGTTAAATTTACTTGTAGAATATAGCATGTTCTATAGCTTTGAGAGCCTAACCTAAATCTTGTTTAGTAAATAATTAATACTTATTTTAATATTTAAACTTAACTTCGGACTTTATTTTTATTTAAATATAAGTAGCTGTCCATTTTTTGACCACTATATCAGCCTTATTATAGTGCTGTCGATTTAAATTTTACTAAAGTCAAACGGATTTGTATGCTTTGTGTGATTACTTGCTAAGATAAAATAAAAGTAGCATTATTTACTCAGACATATCTTCTTACCAAAATACAATAAGTGTTACCAAATATGGACATTGTTTCAATAATCAACTCAATAATAGCAACTTACATGTATGATCAAAAATATAAGCATATAACAGAATTCTCTGTATCTTGCGTTGCCCTCTGGTTAAATCTCCAGCTAGAGACAATGTGTCAAGAATACAAATTTAGGACTCAGTACATACCCAAAAAGCGACAAGTCCTGCGAACCAGAGGATTGAGGTAACAACAGTCACCAGTTACAATAGTCTTCTTCCGGCTCTCTGGATCTTTTGATGTATATTGCATGAGAAACAGCACAGTTTCTGTTACTGTTATCTAAGAAAGCATGATAATACAGAGGAAGGAGAAAAAGGGAGATATCAAAAGAAAGATAAACAGCACATTATTGTTACAGTAATAGCAAGAAAATGCAGTTGATGTTTATCTGCATTCTGCATGTGCAGCTACTGTGGAACTGCATTGCAATTCAACAGAACGTAAAAGCCAATTACTTAAACCGGCCTCCTCTGCAAGCCAAGAAAGACAGAGTATATCACCAAGTTATAAAAGATCAGAGGCCATGGGCTATTTTTGTTCATTCAGTCAGAAGTCTGGAGAGCTTTCATACCAGAAACAGCCAGAATGTGTGCTGTTAAAAACATTAGGGTCACCTGTGTGTGAAAATTGGTAAAAGTGTTTGCATAAACCAGAAATCAAAAAAAGACCAATAGAATTCAAACAGACCATGAGAGTTAGATTTTATAACTTGCTCTTATAGCCCAATCTTATTTACATTCAGACATCCAAAACGCCAATAACCAAATAAGGATTGTGTGTCTTTATGCTACTGACCATAAAAGCATTGGTACAACATAAAATTTTACTTTTTAGGCCTAATTTGTTGGTTTAATTATTCATTCATCTTCTATACAAGCTGATTCCCGAACTCAGGGTCACAGGCACTTATGGAGCCTATCCCAGCGCAAATGGGGCAAGCGGCAAGGGTACACCCTGAACAGGTCGCCGGTGCATTGCAGGGCCACACATAGACAAACAACGACACATTCTCACACTCACTCAATGGGCAATTTGGAATGATCAATCCTTCCTGTGGGAGGAAACCAGAGGACCCGTAGGAACATGCAATCTTAGCTAAAAAAAAGACGAGGGAATGAAATCCACGACCTTCTAGCTGTAAGGCGAACGTGCTATTCACTACACCACTGCACACTTTTTCATGTGATTAAAATAAATGTTTCAGATAAAGTCTAAAAGGATAAAGGTGCTATCATTGATCATAGGCACATGGTGTCATCTGGGCTCCTGGAGATCAATATTAAAATCAATATTATCAGACTTATCCTAAGAGAAGTATTCCAAAATCTAATAAAGCAAAGCTGTGTATAATCAGTTGAGACATTTGTCTTTAGTAACCGCCCATGCTGGTCCAAGTAAATCTAAAAATACACAGCCTCAAGGTGAGTACCCACCTTTGCACAGGTCGGAAGTTCATCTCTGGGCCACACATAGATGAACCCCACACACACACACACACACAAAATTGTTTGTTGAGCTTCGCAATACTGATACAATAGTAATGTACATGTTTTTGGACATTATGTGGGAGTACCCACAGTAAAATCTGACCATGCTAACCATTAAGCCTCCGCTCTACTTGTTGGTCAGCATAATTAAGTAATATATTAGTAAACACAGTTATATATTCTGACTGCATATATATTTACACTGAATGTGAACAGTGTCGTAAAGTCAATTCAATTTAATTTTAACTACAGACATCATCTCAAGCAGTGTAACAAAAAACAGAATTTAAATTATAATGAAAATTATGAGTTCATATTTAGATCGATTAAGACACTTAAGCAGAACCAGACTTATGCATCGAAACTAGGCTACATCCATACTGTGTCATGGATGTCCATGTTATATTGACTGAAGAGCACCACACCTGTTCTTCAAACATTTGATACAACCAAGACCTCACTCCACACACACACATGCAGCACTATACATCTAAGTTAATAAGACTATTTTGGATAACCAGCATAAAAAATGTTTTATCCTTTTCTATATTTCTTCTTTACCCCACACCACCAAACCTCAAATCGGGCATACCCTAATTTTTAAGATTTAACTTATATAAAGGAATAACAGAAATGTAAATTTTGGGCATGGGGTCTTTCTGCGTGGAGTTTGCATGGAGTTTTTTTCTATTAAAATGTCTAGAAATACTGGCATTGTGCAGTCAGAATTCTTTGATTTCACAATGACTACTCACGTGTATAACATATGCTTCTATGATTTTATTGTTATAATGTCCACAAGATAACAAGAGAAAAATCTTTGTATGGCACTCATTAGTTAAAATAGCAGTTGTGACAAGCCTGTTTAGTAGCCTGCAATATTGCACATGAGCACTTGAACAAATGAAGCGACATAGTCATTTATTGTTTTCTGTAAGCTTTTGTTTTTGTTTTGATGTGAAATGAAAAAAAGCTATTCTTTTGTGGCAAATAAACACACAGTGATCTTCAATTATGGAACAGAACAGCGCTGATTTGTTTTACTGTTGAAATACTGCAATAAACCCTCTAAAAGTAATAGACCCTCTAAAAGTAAGCACATTTTAAGTTCAGATAGGACGGTACTTTTAAGTATTTATTTCCTGATATTTACAGCATGATGTAATGTTTTATCTTGATGAATTAGACCGTGGCACAGTTTAGTTGCAGACCAAATAAACCGCTCTTACAGTCTAGAGTCTTCTTTATAACAATAAACAATTAATGTATAATGTATCATAAATATATTTAAAAAAAGGAAATAAGCATAGCCATGCATGGATAGCCAGGTGGATGATAGGATGTCTGTGGATAGAACAACTAAAATTAAATAAATTTAAAAAGAAGCAGCTAAGACTGCTTTTGGCACAGTTTTGCCACATACTACATGGTTATAGAGGGTAAATTATTTATAGTCTCAATATCTTTAAAATGATTAGGTTGCAAGATACTGTGTTATAAGTTCAATAAGTACAGTTCTCTTTGAAAACTGACACCATTTTGTTTACATTTTTGTTTATTATCTGTCATTGTTTATGTCTAAAAAATAATAATAAGAATAATAGTCAAGGAACATAGAGTTTGTGTCGAACACAAGTAAAAAACTTACATTTCATGTCAGAAGAATGAAATAGTCATGAAAGGTTGGAGCAAGGACACAAAAGATAAACAATTAAGTAAAAGGCATAGACATTTGGTCCAAAACCTTAACCACTAAGCCACCACTTTCCATAACTGTTTTTTATATACTGAGCTTGTTCATTGGGACGCTTTTATCGCTTATAAAGGAATGTAACCGTTAAACACTAATTACAAATTACTGATGCTGTTTTTCTCTGCTTAATTTTTTAGAAAAGAATGGCATGATATTTCAGTTGCTCGCAAACCACTAGAAGCACTGAAATACTAAACCTGTTCAAAAACAGATTAATTTCACAAGGTCAGGAGAAGTGAAATGGAACAGTAATGAATTTAAGCATAACCAGACTAATTAACCGCAGTGCATCATCAAGGATTAATTATCACAAGAAGCTCACCTTTTCCCTAAGGTAAGGTACAGTAATTTAAAGCTTAGAATTTGTGGGGGTTTTTTTACACATTTTCTGGGGTTTATAGAATAGCTGAGCTGCCATTAATATTTATACTGTATAATGTGTGCCTTCCACCCTTCAGGCTGGGAAATTGCTAGGTTTTTTTAGCTCAACATTTGGCATGCATGTACACATAGCACCTCAAGTGATGCCACATGTAAAACTGGAAAACAAATAAGCTGTAATTGGAAAGAATATAATAAATAATTAAAAGTTTTCCTATACACCAAAACTAACAAAAATTGCAGGTTAGTTTCTAATTTGTGAACTGTTTGGTAATAAGATATCCTCAAACTCTACACCCCAGCAAAAGAGTTCCAAATCCAAGAGAGCCATGTCAACGCAGACCTATTCAGTCTGCAGGGCAAAGTGTGCCGTATGTCAGATTGCCTTGTAGTTTCTTATAAAATTGACAACATTCTGACAAAAACATTTGTGTCTGTTTATGTCAGCTGTCTTTTGTATTCATAATTTTTTACAGGTTTTCCAAATCATTCTAAATATTACTCTAAATGTTTCAGACAGACTAAACTTCTATTTAAACCACAGTGATGGTTGTAAAACAAGCAAGATTCATGGCGCAATCTTTTCTTGTTTTCTCAGGGAAGGATTACTGCTAAAAAATGAAATAGTGTGTGCTGAGAATAGTAAATCCATAATTTCTACAGAATACATTTAGCAAAGAGAATTTTCTAATCCACAAAGCTGCCCGGAAAAAGAATCTCAAAAAGTATGTGTTAAATAAATGACCTAATTAAACAGGCCATCCTTTATAATTTCTTATAAATCATTTAGCATGCTTTATCTTTTTCTTGGACTTTAATGGTATGGAATATATAATTTTAAACTCACAAAGCACTTCATTATTAACCATAAACTTATAATTCTAGTGTGCACTAATAAATAATTCCTTAACACAACTTATACCACTCCACCAGCCCTTGACTGTACACACAAAGTAGAATACAAAGTAGGCAATAAATTCATGCTGCATGCTGTTCATCTATGAGTGGCTCTGTGATGGACTGGCAACCTGTCAAGGGTGTACCCCTGCCTCTCAACCTATGTTCGCTGTGATAGGCTCCAGCAGAACACCATGAACTAGAGTTAAGGAATAAGCAGGTATAGTAGATAAATGCATGAATGAATAAATAAATGAAAAACTAGTTGAGATGGTAGCATAGTGGTGGTAGCTCATTGATAGCTTGGTAAGTTTGGTAGCCCTGTGTTAGCTCAATGGTTAAGGTGTTTGCCTGCTAACCCAAGGAATGTGTGTTTGATTCCCAGCACCATAAGCAAGGCAATCATTCAATCATTCATTAATCTTCTATACATGCTTATTACTCGGTCTCACAGGGGTCTGCTGGAGCCTATCCAGCGCACTTAGGTGGAGAGGCAGGTGTACACCCAGGACAGGCCACCAGTCCATCGCAGGGCCAAACAAACTCATAGGGGGAAATTTACAATCACCAATCCACCTAATGTACATGGTTTTTGGACTGTGGGAAACTGAAGTACCTGGAGGAAACCCACGCAAGCGCAGGGAGAACATGCAAACTAAGCACAGAAAGATCCAGGAATTGAACCCACGACCTTCTTGCTGTGAAGCAAATGTAATAACCACTTCACAAGGCTTTTAACCCCCAATTGCTCGGTTGTATAGATAAGATAAATGTAAGCTGCTCTGGATAAGGGCATTTGCCAAAGTCAATTTATTCTCTCTGGCAAAAATCATAGCAAGGTTAACCACACAACTGTCTGATTGTATAACTACATAAAAGAAAATAAGTGCACGTGTTCTGTGAATAAATAGTGAATAAAATGTAACAAGCACATGTCTATTAAATAATTTATAAAAGATATTATCATTCATATGCCACTAAGTGCTGAGTAGATTGTAATATTTCTCATCTATATCACAGTTTCACGTCAAATCATCTGTATTTTAATCAGCTGACATCCTTTGGTAAATTTTAACAGATTTACTAATAATGATTTTATGCAATGCTGTGCTTTATAAGAAAAAGTGGCTGTCTTGTAAAGCCCACGGTAATGCTTGAAAGATGTATATCACAGCTTACAAAGCGATGTGCTCTATTACCGACCCTTAAGGTTAGACAACGAAAGTGAAAAGAAGTACATCACATACTAGTTCCTAAGGCAAGACAAAACTGTCAGAAATTAGCATTTTTGGAACATCAATCATTTTTTTACACTTTTGGTTGAAGTGAATCTATAACTTTTAGACTGCAGAAATAAAATGTCAAAACAGACATTTTGTGTTTATTTTTATGTTCTTTATTTACTCAACGTTATCTGATATTCAGCATATTTAAAATAAGGCCTGCTGTAATTCATCATTTATGGCTCATTATGATAAATTATAGGTGATGCTTGACCCCTAGGAAATAAGTAGGTATAGAAGATGAATTAATAAATTAATGAATGTATGATAAATAACAGCTTCTTTTAAGCATTTATGTATTTCTTTTCTATACACACTTATTCCTAACTCTGGGTCACATGATCTGCTAGAGGCTATTCAAGCTCTTTGAAAGGTCGAAAGGCAGTCTTGGTCAGCCCTGTAATTTCATAAATCTTAATGAATCACTGGATTTATTCTAAAATGAATCAATAATAACAAATGACATATGGAACATATGGAACATATCTATCAAATTAAGTAGTTTTAGAGCTTCTATTTATACTTAAATAAAATCGGTTTGAGATATGTGATGCAATAAAGCAATATAAAAAGCACATCATACTCGGTTTGATGGGCTGCAAGAGCAAAACACACATAATTCTACTCACATGAAAGAAGAAGAACCAAAGGTGGCAGTAGAACTTAATAAACAATGAGTGAAAAAATATATAATCTGCTTTTTTATCTACATTAAAATGTTGCTTGGCTGATTAAACCACAATTTAATTTAGCTTTTTACTGTTGCATTATGTACATTGATGGATTCTACAGAATACTGTGCATTCTGCTTTTATAGGTTTCTGTAGCCTTCCCATTTTCTTTAATCCTTTTGCCCGCTAACCTCTTTTAAAGATAGAGATTCCGCCCACAAAACTACTGCTCACTGGTTGGGTTTTTTGTGTCGTTCTGTGTAAACGATAAAGACTTTTGTTGTGAAGGAGATCAGCAGTTTTTAAATGAAGTTTGGCATAAACCACACCACCACAGTTTTTATTGAAATCACATCCCTCCATTTAACATAAACATAAACTGTTTTATGCATTCCACTGCTGCCACATCATTTGCTGACCTGATAGCTGCATGAATAAGAAAGGGCACTGTTGTTCCTAATAAAGTGACTGGTGGTAGCCTGTTTAGTCATGGACTTAAATGTGATGGTACAAAGGTGAAATTTGAAGTTTGTTGCTATCCAAGAATCAACAAACTAAAGTTTGGAAAGCAAACCAATGATAAAATAAAAACGTCTAAAAAAACCTAACATGACCACAGAATATTTATTAAGCTGGAATTTATTATACCAAAATATATTTCATGTTGGGATCTGAAATTTAAATGTATCCTTTATTGGACATTCCATTAACACTTGCACTGGGGAACAAGGTGCAAATGGGCTGAGCCACTATAACCGTAGTTCAATGGAAGTGACAAAACTTACAACATACAATCAATCTTTTATTATAATGCTGTGTAGATAAATGTTAGAGATAAAGCAAATAAAATAAAAAGCCCTATACGGATTCGCATCTTTTTATCCGGTAAGATAAATCGCAGCAGTCCATCTCCCTAAACTGTGCGCATCACTGCGCATAACTCCAACGTCCTCATATGGCAGGTAACATTGTTTCTAAAAATAAAATGATTTATTTTTAAAAAAGTGAGTTAGAAATCGTGCTATAAAGTATGTTAAACTCACCACGAGTGTGGGCACACCGGCCACCAGGGCATAGAGCAGCGCAGGCGGGATGGCGCTCGCCTCCTCAGGTCCCAGGTACGGCTTCGTGTACGCGTTGTCGTAGCAGAAAAAGCCCTGCACGTGCACGTTGAACGTGTCCGTGTACTCGAAGTAATAGGCCAGCATGACCGTCCCCGCCATGATCACCAGCTGAAAATAGAGCATGGTGGTTAAAGATTGGCCTGAGAGCATTTACCGGTCCACGGTGCTGAGACAGAAGAAAACGCGCGTGATCGTCATCACTTCTAATTCAGCTTTCTCTCATCTCGGCTCGGCGGTTGCCTGACTCCACACATTCGATTGGAGTGCGGGTTTGAGCTCAAAGCCATTGCACTCCGCCGAGACGAACACGCATTCTGTGCCAGGCTGTGAGGTTCGCTCGCGCTGAGCGGATGATGACGATGGATGGTGACGTGAGTGCGGCAGCGCGCGTGTGCGATCATGCATTCAGCAACCTGTAAACAGGAGCTGTTAGTTCTCGTGATTAAACAACACATGTCTGCATCCTGTCACTAACATCTTACTAAACCCCGGAATCCAGCTGCGCTGTAATAGGATTAAGTGTTGTGGCATTACTAACACCCATCTGATGGAAGCATTAAGTGTCCTCAACCCTGCCCCCTTGGAGAACCTTCTGCCCCCTTGGAGTACCTTCTTTAAAACACGATTTTATCACACCAAGTATTTGTTTTTGTTTAGTAAATACTTTAAACATTAACTTATATAAGAACATCAAACGTGGAAAGGTCCAGATGTTAATGCCTTAATGTACATAGAACCAAGAGAACCATGACATGGCCAGAATGGCATTATATTAAATTTGTATTAATTTAAATACATTTATTTGGCAGATTGGCTAACTGAACCAGAAAGTTTAGTATAGTTTAGTAAGTTTAGTATAGTAAAATCTATAATAGCCTAAATCCTTGTACACAGTAACACCTATTCATTAACTACAGTCATGACTAATGACTAATGCATATCGGTGGCAGACTGGTGCTGCTGGGACTTGAACTCTGATCTGGCAGTTTAACACTTTAGCCTACCACATCAATTACTAAAGTTTGCATGTTCTCCCTGAGCTTGGTTTCATCCCACAGTCCAAAAACATGGATGTTAGGTAGATTGGTTATTGCTCAAAGGAGTGTGTGTGAGTGTAACCATGAGTAAAGGAATAAGCTGTTATAGAAGTTGAAGGAATGAATGCCCAGCCAATTTAGGCAGATAAGACGCTATTGACAATTAATAACAAGTAAATATGTTAGCTGGCATTACATTATTTTTCTTTATAGCTAATATGGTGTTCAATTCAGTCATTTGGTTAAAAATGCATTGCCTAGTCACTCAGTTCTGTGTAATGCTGTTCAAAACACTACTCAGGTCAATGATATTAAAATCATGGGGAAAAAAATAAATAAATTATATATA
>JAOTQW010000036.1:11314845-11327489 GCA_026260075.1 Sisor rabdophorus | reverse complement strand
CCTGGGATTCGAACCCAGGACCTTCTTGTTGTGAGGCGACAGTGCTAACCACTGCACCATGTCCAAAATTTTACTTCATAATAACAAAATGTTACATTAGATTTATTTAAATTGGTAGCTATCATAAAAAATTAAGAGCTTTATATAATAAATACACTTCCAATAACAACAAATTCCACTGTATGTCATAAATCAGTCGTGTGGACAAACCTTTTTTCCATAGGCAGTGACCTTGACAGACAAAGTGGGTTACAGGAAAAATGCTGGATGTGGAGGTGTCTGTTACAGAACTTATTCGAAAAACCTTTGAATATTTGATGACCAGCTTCTGGTATGTCATGAGTGCACACATGAGTTTACTTTTAATGAAATGGAAAGCAGCACTCATGCACTTAAGCAGCCTACATGAACACGGCCTTAAAAGCCCTGGACTTTATTCACAAACCATAAAGGTAGGTCCAAAAACAAAAGAGGATGCTTAAGTTAGCTGTCTATGTCTGTGACTGCATTTACTGCCTACATAATTATCACTTTTAATCAGTGGGCTTTAAATGTGATAGCATGCATGTAAAGCATGCGAATTCATTCATCTTCTATACCCGCTTATTCCCAAACTTGGTGTCACGGGGGTCTGCTGGAGCCTATCCCAGCACACATAGGGCGAAAGGTAGGGACCCTGGACAGGTTGCCAGTCTATCGCAGGGCCATACACACAACCACACGCACACACACTTCTATGTGCAATTTAGAATCACCAATCACCCTAATGCACATGTTTTTGGACTGTGGGAGAAAACCCGAGTACCCGGAGGTAAACCCGTGCAAGCGCGGGGGGAACATGCAAACTCATGCAACAACATTATCTACAACATTCCAACATTATTTACAACATTAGCAAGACACCTAGACATAAACAGGCAAAGACCAGCATCAAGGGTAAGGTGAAAACGTTCCGCAAATATTCTTCATCAGGTGTTTCTTAATGTAAAGCCCTGTTGTGTAAAATATTATTTACAGATAGGGTCCAAGTTTGTGCACACACTCCCTGAAACAGGTGGTTCAAGTATGTTGAGACATCCCTGTCTCAAGTACACTCCTAAGAACTCTGTGGGTGAAGGTGTAGAAGACCTGCTGTTAACTATGTGTCTCCTTGCTTCTGTGTTTATTTAGAAAATGACAGTAAATTGCCTGATAACCTGCTGCAGGTGATATATGATTTTAACATTGATAAAATGTTATATCAGAGCATTAACCAAGTCGCATCAGCAAAAACAGGAAACAAAAAAATTGATTAACAATGATAATCAATTTACTTTATATATGACTGAGGTTAGTTTTTGTTGGTTATTAGAATGTAGAAATGTATCGGCATGCTGTGAATAGACTGCAAGTGAGGAAGAGGTGGCTAAGAATCCATGTTTTTAGTGCTGCAGGACAATAAAAACAGGTCTGTCTCTTTGATAGACCTTTCATTACCAGATTCAATGTTTGGACAGTTTGGAGAGGTTTGAAATTCATTGGAGATCTGGATTGACAGCTTTTTTCTTGTTGTTGTCTTCCTCTATTTTAGCTATCTGTGGAGAATGTGGTAGCAGGCTGGTGATGTGTCTGCAGGTAATAGATGAAGGCAGAGATGAGGAAGGAGAATCTAAAATAATGCTCAGGTACAAAGACAAACAGAATTTTGATGCACTGCGTTAAAAAGGGACGGAACCATACTTTCTTTACTAGCAAATAACTCTTATTCTATGAGCAGTATACTGCAATGCACCATGGTATGCGCTGTGATGTTGTATTTAGCTCACAATTTCAGAATCTGCTGTTCAATCAAAAATCAACATAAATGAATTAAGTGAACTACTCTGACTAATTAACATGATACAACGATGAAACACTACTATCCTGATAAAAATGGGCTTTTAGACAATTATAGAGCCAACGGGCTCACTAAGAAGAGTTTGATAGCTCTGCATATTATGCAAATCCAATCCAATATCCTAGTCACCAAATATCTGTTCTGATCTCTGTTTCCATACACGTGAAAATATGCACAATACTTGACTTCGTTTTCTGAGAATTTTATCAATAGTTGTGCTTCACTGCCACCTGCTGGGCTTCTTCATCTACACACATATTAACAGTACTTTCAATGTTGTCATTAGTCAAGAAAGCACTAAAAGAAGATTTATTATCAGAGATGTTTTCTATATGACTTATAAGTTAGTGAGTTAGTCAAAGCATTATCAAAGAGGGCATATGCATAATAACATAAGTCTGATCTTTAAAGAATCAGATAAGACATATCTGATAAAATATTGTTTTTTATGACGCTATTAAAATGAATAGTGAATGTCAATACTTTATAGAAATCACCATGCTATTTAAGCTAGAGGAGACAGTAGAGTAGCTTATATTATCAAAACTACTTTGTGTGACCTGGTATTGTTATATTAGTGAATGTTCATGTCACATGGATTAGACTAACCAGTGAGATCAACAATATCAAAAATAAACTGCTCTGGTATTACAGATAGCTTTATCGGGGGTGATGGACAGTTTTGGTTTAATCAATACTAAAATTACTTTGCTTCTAATAGCTGTGATCCTGTTTGTATCCTTTTGAGTGTCCCCTAATGGTGCATTAGCAAAAGATTAACTCCCTACTTCCCTGCTTACTGGCTAAAGAAAAGCTAGTCAGCTACCATGGCAACAGAACCACAGGCTTTAACAGATAGTTAATATTTGACTCTATGCTGTGTTTCATCATTGTATGAGCACTTAAAGTCATCCCATTCTGCTATAATTATTCGACAGATATTAACATGCCCTCAGTGTCATCTGACATTGTTGCAAAAGCTTTTAAAAAAGGGCACAGTCAACAGGCTGTCCACACATGAGGGGATTTAAAGTATACAAATGTGCTATCAGTATGCATCATATCGCACAGAAAGTGCTGTTTGGTGATTAGCATAACAATTAAAGTACTAACTTTAAAATATCTAGTAAGCCACAAGGTACCCAAGTATACCAAATGGCAAATCATTTCAAATAAAACTTGCTTTAAGTGTGTACACATAAGTAGGTGATGAAACAAAGACTCATAGTTATAATAACATAAGCAGAAATATATTTTAAATGCAGTGGAATTGCAGTGTTTGCCAACAAATAATCAATCCCAAGACCAGTGTCTACATGTGTCTTGAGGTTGATTAATTGTAGATATACCCTGGACACCCTGGACATGTTGCCAGTTTACATATACAATATATTTTTGCTTATGTTATTATAACTACAAGTCTATGTTTCCTTAGATTCCTTCACCTACTTTTACACATACATAAACATATTGTTGACCAAATTTACAGGTGAAAAAACAAAAATATGATTACACGCAGTTTACTTTTGATTTGGTTGTTTGGATGTTGCTAGTCATTTGTTTTGCTTTGTGTACAGACTCCAAAAATGTCATAGACAGGCTAGGTTTTTACCTCTAAGCATATGTGTTTGTCTGTTGATAGAATTTTAAATGTACACGTTTTTTGGACTGTTTTAAGCAAGCTCTGGTGTTGTAAGATTCTCCCATGATCTACACATAAGGATACCTGCTTAACATCCTTTGAGTTTTCATCCTTTGTTAATTTTTAACAATTTGATCTGAGATATTCTAAGATAACGGTATCTAATCCACAATATTTTAAAAAATGAATAATACTACTGGACATGTTTGTATTCAGCTCTAAGGACAGACCTACAGACCTTGTCACAGAGATACATTTTTGCCCAATTGATATATTTCCTCATTGATATATACACAGCATTATATATACTCAACTCTATAAGAAAATATGCTTTGTCTGCATCTAAAGTCTGGTTCGATGAGATACAGACTACAGAAAGCATTTTGCATTTGCATTTCTTTTTTTACACTTAGCTCCTCGTATCTACATCGCTGCAAACATTGTGAGAATACTGTGAAAACTGTAGCAAATTTGGATGCATGGAGTCACTAGAAATCAATTTCATAGTTAAATTTTAACGGTAGTGGTGTAAAATTTTGGCAGTATGTATATGTGAGTGTGTTTCAAAACTGCTATTATTTATCTGTTTGACAAACAGAAATCTATCCAAAATTCACGCTTTCTGACCCCTTTGCCAAATCTGTCTCTTTTTTCTGCTTCCAAAGTTTGTCTGTGTCTAATTTTTTGCAGCACTAACCGCATATCAACATATAACAGTTTGAGAGCATCACTGTGTTCAGACAGTTAAGCACAGCTCAACAGACATGACATTGAAGCACATTACTCTGGGAGGTGATTTGCTTTTGTACTGTATATCCTGGCTTAATGAATCTATTTTGGTCAGTTTATGTCAGTGCCCTTGAAGGTGATGTAACCGTGCAGTGCTGGATGAAGTCTTAACTAGGAACCCCTTGGCAGGCCATTTGGAAAAAACTGCTTCTTCCTGCTAATCAAAACTAAATTTTATTAGCTTGAATTCAAAGCTTTATAATAGAATCTTATAATAGAGTATGTCTCCTGAGCCTGTTGAAAGAGAGACACGGTACTCTGCTTAATTCCACTTTATTTGGTGATTTCAGTGCTCTGTGACAGCCTGTGAGTGGGCAGTAAAGCTGAATGTTCCTTGGTGCACTTGTAGTTAAAACCTGACTCCTTTGGCACATTTTGCTGCATTTCCGTTTATTAGAGACTCAGCATGGTGTGTAGCAGGTTGGTGAAGACGGCATGCAAGGCGCAGCCATCAGGAATGTCCCACACTGGCATGCTGAGGCAGCAAGCTGTTCTGTTCAACTATCTGTGTGTGTGTGTGCTTGTGTGTGTGCGTAAGTGGGAGGGATGATGTAGGAGTCCTTGTGCATCTGCCTCTTTGTGCATTCTGTCCCTGTGAGCTCATTCTGTCAGCTGATTATGACAGTATCATTCCATTTCAGTTTTATTTAACTACTGCTGCATGTGACAGTCATCACTCATATAGGTTATCCGATGGTGGATGTCATTTTGGCAATTACGATGTGATTTGACATCCTTTATTTCTAGATCAACATTTCAATTAACCAAACATAACCATCTGATGTCATCACTGTGTGTCAGTCAAACCCGTCTAAATCTATTTTACAAATTTTCACTCTTTGTAAACTGAAAATTTTATATTATAAATACTTGTCTATGGACTGGCGACCAGTGTATCCCTGTCTGTCGCCTGATGCAGTGGTGTAGTAGTTAGCATGGTTGCCTCTCAGCAAGAAGGTCCTGGCTTTGATTTCCTGGCAAGAGGTCTTTTTTGTGTGGAGTTTGCATGATCCCCCTGCACATGCACAGGTTTACTCTGGTTAATTTGGTTTCCCCCTATAGTCCAAAAATATGTAGTTTAGGTTGATTGGCGATTCAAAATTATCCATAGGAGTGAGTGCAAGTATGTTTGGTATGTGTGGCCCTGTGCTGGACTGGCGATCTGTCCAAAGTGTACTCCTGTCTTTTGCCCTATGTGTGCTGAGATAGGCTCCAGGCAGAACCTGTGACCCCAAGTTAGGAAATAAGTCTTTGAAATCTAGGAAATCGTATTTGGCAGTAACTTGTTGGATAATCAATAAGATATTTTTTTAGCATCTGTTTTTCAGCTTGATCAAGGACAAAAGGGAAAGATTTATATGAATTGAGGCAGATTTGATCGACACATTATTGTTGGTTAAACTTTTGAACCAAGATTAACAAAAGATGTTTATTCAGCATAACCATTCTAATACAAAGTACAAAAATGCAGTCTCATCCTTATCTTTCTCTTTAACAAATCCAGGTAATTTCCTTTATAAACTTAATGGAATGATACTGTGGAGAACTGAATAAAAAACAAGAGCTCTTATTTAGTGTGAATATATCTGTGCTGCATGCTCCTATCTTTAGCTAACAAAGCTCCAGAAAATATGGTAAGGGTTCAGCCCGTTGCCATGGAGACTTTTGTACGTGCCTCAGGCTGGTAAATAATGACATGAATGATGAAGAAAAAAAGCGTGGGAGTACCCAGCTAAGAGAACAATTTCTAAAGCATCACATCCACAATAATAAGTGCAATTTGGTAGGATCCAATCAGTTCATAAAAAGTGTAAAAAAGGGTATTGTTTTAGAAACCAGATTCTATAACAGTTCCCTATGCTGCACCCACGTGTCCGGGTGTAGATATATAAACCAGATCCCTGAGGTGAAAAAAACATGGTGAAACTAAGGAACCGATTCGATTCCAAAGCGTTCTGTGTGATTTAAGGGGCCTAGAAAATTATGTTACGAATGTTAATTGGATGATTGACATTTGATGAAAAAGCTCTGCATATTGGGAGGTATCAGTGTGTCTGTTTGTCAGTTGTTTGGCAGTATTGTATTCACATATGGTCTGGCAGCCTAGATCTGAAAGGCTCAGGGGGAGCTTGGAGAGTGGGAGAAAGGAGAAAAGAGAGAGAGAGAGAGAAAGAGAGAGAGAGAGAGAGCGAGAGAGAGAACGAATTAACCAACAGAAGAGAAGAAAGTGGCTGTATATTGGTAAAGAAATGTAGGGGCAGTTTGCCAGTGAGTGATCCCCCCCCTCCCCGCATCTCAGCCTACATTACCTGCACTTTTAGACACTCATTAGTATACACGCATGCGCACAAACTCAGCCATGATGGACTGTAGTCTGAGCAGAGCAAAGTGACTTCCTTTCAGTTTGTGCTAACCAAAGATCTGATAGCAGCTACAAACTATTGGTAAGTCTTTGCTTTTTCACTGATTGCATATTGTGTATAAATCTGTGATGTGGTGGTTGAAAGTGTAATTTGTATAGTATAGATGCCATCATTTCATCTAAGCTTATTCTTATTGATTTAGTTACTGTATCTTATAATTCCTTTAAGCAACTGTTCATGTGGGAGGTCTTAAATAGCTTTATAACAAGATTTAAAAAGGGGTTGACTTTCAGTAACACACTGTTTTGGCAGCAGTATATTTGGGGAGTTTCCTTTACTTATCCCCTTTACTTTTCCTTTTAACAGAGACTTTCTGTTTCTCATTTTCTCTCTCTTTCTTTCTCTATGTCGCACACACTTAATATAATCCGAAAGACATATGTTGTCCTATGTTAGAAGAGATTATATATTGAAGATGAAAGATTACTGATCTTTCTGCCCTTTAACAACAGCTGTAAAAGATAAAGAGTAACAAAAAAGCAAATTCTATGCCTTGGAAACAGGCTGGTTGGATTTGTATAAGATTTTTCATCTACCACTGTGGGCTAATTTAAAAAACAGTCTGCTGTGTCTACAGAAGGATGTAAGATTTAATAACTATTTTTGGAGTATTAAGTGTTCAGTAGTGATGCCGTTGTTCTTTTACTTTGTGTTTTTAATAGCACCGTCACTTGTTGACAGGCTTGAGAAACGCACAAGATAATGCCTGTGTTTCACTGCTCAGCACAGCTGGACAGAAAAGCTATTTTCAGTTACTGACAGCTTAGGCCTTCCTGACATTACCTTTTGTAGCCTGTCCTGACATGAGTTTTCTTATCCTACACCACAGTGTAACTGAAAAGTCACTGTTCTGGGGGAGATATTTCTCTATTTCTCTATGTAATAATATATGTATAATTTTTTAACTATATATGCTTTTACAACTAACCGGTGTCTGCTAGAGCAGGAAAATAAATTTCTTCTGTCTAAATTCTATAACTGAGATAAGATTTACACTGCTCAGCCAAATACATGAAAAAAGCAATGTGTGTTTTCTCAAAGGGCCAATGTAACAACTTTATATATACAATATATAGACAAAAGTATTTATTAACCTGATTATGTATACCCTAAAAACATCCAATTCCAAATTTAGTCTCATCATTACTCCTATATTAACATTTCTTTACAATAGATTTGGATTGTGGTTGTAGGGATTTTTGCATTCAACACAAAAAATATATATTTTGGTCTTTTGAATCTACTAAAGGCAACAGTTTGTGGAAGACACCTCTGTATGTGCGCTGATAAGGTGTCAACCAAACTGTATATACAGTATATATAAAACCATATAATGTACTTGCCAATATAGCAAAGTCTTCAAGTTAAAATTAAATGCCATGTAAATTTTTGTTTTTGGGTAGTACATTTAGATAATAGGCCTTATATTCATTCATTCATTCATCTTTTATACCCACTTATTCCCGAGCTCTGGGTCACGGGGGTTTGCTAGAGCCTATCCCAATGCACATAGGGCTAGAGGCAGGGGGTACACCCTGGACAGGTTGCCAGTCCATCGCAGGGCCACATACAGACAACCACACACTCACATTTACTATTATGGGCAATTTGAAGTCACCAATCAACCTAATGTACATGTTTTTGGACTGTGGGTAGAAACCAGAGTACCTGGAGAAAACCTACGCACGCATACAAACATGCAAACTTCGCACAAAAAGAAAAACATGCCTGGGAATCGAATTATGAATAAAATCTCTGCTGAAGGGTCAATACTAGCCCATATAATTAATTTTTCTTTGTAGTAAACTGAATAGAAGATAGTTTTTACTTGTCATATTCACAAAATATGCTAATAAGTAACATCTAAAGAGCACTTTGCCAATGCAATAATGTCAAACAAATTTTTTTACAGTTAATAATTTATAGAATAGAATTGTATAAGTAAATCTTATATGAACTGTGTTCTGAAAAGAATTTAGAATGCGAAGGAAAATTGTCACCACTACAATAAATGCCGCAAATAAATCATTCCTTCCACCAATCAAATGTAACCATACTTATGTACACATACACACTGAACAGCAACATATATGCAAACTAGTGCACTTCACGTAGACAGTACCAACAAATTTAGCTCCAACTCCAACTGGGCTTCTATAATTTACTGCTGTCACTAAGCAAAGTCTGACAGGTGCTTTAATCCAGTTGTTATGCTGGTGTCAAATAGACACTAAACTTAGGCATTAGTTTTTATAGTATGGATTCTTAACCCTAAGACTACACTACCATTTACAGAACAATTGTATATCTTCTGTCTAAATATCTCAGTGAGGCAGCCGGTGGCGTAGTGGTTAGCACTGTTCCTCACAGCAAAAAGGTTCCTGGTTCAATTCAGGGGCAAAGGGGCTTTCTGTCCAGAGTTTGCATGTTCTCTTTATGCTTGCGTAGTTTTACTCCGGGTACTCTGGTTTCCTCCCACAGTTAAAAAACATGTAAATAGTCTTGTGGTGATTCTAAATTGCCTATAGCAGAAAGTACAAGTTCAACTATGTGTGGCCCTGCGATAGACTGACGACCCCTGTGACCTTGAGTTAGTCAATAGGCGGGTATAGAAGATGAATAAATGAATAAATCTCATTGATACTTATCAGAATATTTTAAAACATGTATGTATATGTGATGCAATGTAAGTCAATTCAAGATCAAAAACTAGCCTTAAGGAATCCTGTTCAGTATTGACATTTTATTTGACTTTTTTGTGGTTGGTGTACATGTCATTATGGCATTACACTTTTGTTATATTGAATGTCTTTTTAAAAGTTTATAAGTTGAATTTATCTTTAAGTCAAGGAAGTGTCTATTAAAAATTTTAAAAATATAGGATGAACAAACTGACCTTGGATACAGCACTTGGATGAATTGGAGTGATGCACTGCATAGAGTAGATCAATATAAAGTGTATGTTCTGAAATTGGTATGAAAGTTTAAGTATTAGAATGGAGAGTTAAATTCTTGAAGATTTTCCAGATTTACCCAATATGTGCAGTGCTTCACCAACCATCCACCCACTCATATTCTAATTTTGGCTTTTAATTTTCTTACTTCCTGTATATTCTCAGTTCATTTTGTATGCACTGCTCTGGTGATATTCTTCCTCAGCTCTCTGTTTCAGAATCAGTATGGAGGAGGCTGACCTATTGCGGGAGAGACTACAGGCCATCACAGTGAGTATATTACTAGAAATACTCTAGTAGATTTTTATGCTTTTTCTACCTATTCTGCAGTCTAAGATCCATAAAGGTTATTTGGTTGTTTTCTAGGGTAAAACATTAAAAGTTCTATTGCAGACTCTACAACAGACTGATCAAATATGTGTGGGATCTTTTAGCACATTTTACACATTTGAAAACTTTTTGATTGAAAGATGAGTGCATTTAAATTTTTATACGCTCATTTATAATAAAAGAATAAAGAGTTTATGAACTTACTATTTTTATGATTAAACTTACATCAAGCTTTTGTGGGTCTGAAGTTCCAAATTATTTGCAATGTTACATTTCTGATAAAAATGTTTACTAAAACAACTTGTATTCATATCCCATATTTTAGGAATAATTTGCAATAAAATGTGTCAAACTAAAACTTTTTAAACCCATATTGACCAAATAGATATATTTGATACCAGTATGACAGCATAATTAAATTAAACATTTTTCTCCCATATTTGTACAAAAATGTTTTATTTTAAGTATGTGGCAAATTAACTAGTGCTTTCTCTATACTTTCTATAATTTTTAAGTTAATAATTAAGTTTTAATTCTTTCTTTTGCGTAAATTACCCACCATTTTGCAGACAGCAAATAGCAGCTGTCTGCAAAATGTGAACATGGAATAGACTACTGGTCAAATATCTTATACTAATAAAAGTACCACCTCCATAACTCTTTTTACTAAATTTTGAATAGTGCCTGGTGCAATATACTTACTTGGCCAGGATGCACAAAATTTTTCAGTTCATCTCAAAGGTGTCAAGGCTCAGGGGTAAACCTGTGAGGCGAGGGCTAACCCTAAAACTTTGCACTTTAACTATAGCACCAGTTTAAAAAAAAAACAAAAAACACTGATGTGGGTGTGCTGGTAGGGTGTCAATATAGTTTGGGTCATAATGTATACAAGACTCACAGTCGCTCATTAGAACTGCACACACATTAATCGTATTCTGAAGAATATTTGTTATATGTGTTTGTTATATACAAATATATGTTTGTATTTATATGTGGACTTCAACAGGAAAAAAGAAGAATACAAGAAGATATTGCAAAGAAACGGCAAGAGATTGAGGAAGAAAAATTAAAACTTCAGTATCTAAAGGTATATATTTTTTTTCCTAAATAATGTAATTATTATTTCTATAGTTTTAGTCCTTAATGGTATGACTGTAAAATGGAATCCTTTTGTTGTCCAAACAGAAGAAAGCACTGCGGGAGCAGTGGCTCATGGATGGCCTGAGTGTTCAGAATGAGCAGGGGGAAGAGGCAGTAAGGGCACAGGCTCAAGAGGAGCAGCAGCAGACCATGCTTTTGCAACAACAAATCCACAAGTACTCAAATCTGCATCTGTCTATTTCTGTCACTCTCATTATGTGTCAATGTTTTTATGCATAACTTTCTGTAAGCTTCTTAAATTAATTAAGTCATTTATTCAGCTTCTATACCTGCTAATTTTTACACACTCAATTTAGAGTCACAGGGCAATGTAGAGTCACAAATCAATCTAATGTACATGTTTTTGGATTGTGGAAGGAAACCGGGAACCCAGAAAACAGTATACAAGTACGACTTTCAAGTAACTGAGGAGTAACTGATGAGTCTTTGACATAAACTCTATTGTGAAACCACTACAAAACCCCCAGGTATACGTGTATGAATTAATCATGTCTAAAGGGTGGGAGCAGTAGAATTCTTTTAGGATGAAGAGAGGGAAAAAGCTGATTATTGTATGATTAAATCCTATAGTGTTATAAAAAGAGGTGCAAATTGGAACTTCAGCAGGTCTGTCTATAAAAGCATTGCTAAAAATAAATTTGATAAAGTAACACAAGTAGGAGTGCACTCTCAGAAAGCATTTTCTTTCGGCTTTCAACCCTAAAAGGTGTGCATCAGCATTTCATTGTCTGTTTAAAAGATCACACTGGTCAAAATAACTAAATAAATAAAAAAAAACATCTAATTAAACAAATATTTTTAACCTTGATTTAATAAATAGCAATTATAAAGCTGCTTATTAGCACACTGTTTTGCAAAGGTAGGATCTGCCCCCTGCTGTTGTCTTTATTTTCTAGGGACTAATCACTTCATTCTTGAGAGGAAAGTGATATGAAGGAATATTTAGGCAGGTTTATTCCCACATTAATACATATTCTGTCAACGTGCATTGTATATATAAGAAGAGAGGCTATACTTCTCTAAGAGACGAAAAAACAAAACCAATCCAAAAGTCAAGAAAAAGAATTACAAGATTTGTACAAGAATTGCAATCTAGAACCAGGCCAAGCTTCATTTTACCACATCGTATTACTTAATCTCTTGTTTATTCTGAAACAAAATAAGTATAAATTGGCAGGACTTTAGCCCTATCTGGGACAAGATGTGTGAACTGTCTGAGTTCTGATCACTAAAATCATAAAGCAATTTTTGCCATCAGTGAGAGAAGTTTTTTTTTTGTTTCGGCACTTCGAAGACAGGGGCAGCACAATGCCGTAGTGGTTAGCACGGTTGCCTCACAACAAGAAGGTCCTGGATTCAAATCCCGGGCACAGGGTCTTTCTTTGCGGAGTTTGCATGTTCTCCCCGCGTGGGTTTCCTCCGGGTACTCCGGTTTCTTCCCAAAGTCCAAAAACATGTGCATTAGGTTG
>JAOTQW010000036.1:11289345-11309480 GCA_026260075.1 Sisor rabdophorus | reverse complement strand
TAGATAGATAGATAGATAGATAGATAGATAGATAGATAGATAGATAGATAGATGACTGAATGTACTCACTGCTCTCCCTCATTTTTCTCCCCACAGTCTTGACAATGACACAGACTCAGCTAGGAAAAAGTGCCATTCCTGTGCAGCGAGATCCCAGGCTACAATATCTAATGGAGACAAAATAATAAAACAGAACAGATGTTAACATTGGGGGTGTCCACCAAAAAAAATAATTTAAAGGCGCTAGCATGAAACATATTTAATGATGATTTCTTTAGATAGAGTTTCCATAAACAATAGATGTCCAGTAGTATTTAATATAACCTAAAGCCTTATCGGCCTTATATAATAAAAAACACTATTTTTTTGAATATATGTATATATGTGTAACTATAATATTGCCATTTTTAAATGTCCGTATTAGGTTTTTTGGTTAATGTACTCTCATTATTTTTGTTTGAATTAAATTAAAATGGCATGCATATTATCAGCTATGCATATCTGCTATTTGTCAGCTTTGGGATAAATGAGGAATACGATGAGGAATACTTTTGCCTACGCAAAGCATAGCGTTGTTTCTACAGGGATTCATTAATGACAATTAAATGTAAAATATAAGCTTTGCATAGAAAAGGAAATCTTCTACAGGTATATATGGATTTGTTTTTACATTTCTAGATTTATTTTTGTAAACATGAGCTTGCTTCTTGCTGTTTGTTTTTATGTTATTTTTTTTTGGAATTTGTTTTTGGCCTTCTGGTTTGGTTGTTTCTTTTTTTAGGTTGAGAAAACATTTACTGTAAGTCCAACAAAAAGTTTTTACAGCATTTTTCTAAAATGGATTACAGTGCATTGCATAGTCTGAAATATTTTTGTGTATTTGGAAAATATTGTTATTTTAGGCAGTCTGTTTGTGTATCCTGGTAGAAAAGCTACTACAGGTAGTGGGTTAAGATTATTTTGATGTATATGTCTGATTATCACCAGTTTGCCTTTATTGTAACAGAAATAAATCTGTATAATTTCACAGCCACTAAATGCCACTAAACTAGAAAGACTTTGAATGAGTTATATTTTATACCCTATTTCACAAGGGGGTTGTTGTGCCTGCATCTACCTGACTACAGCTAGCTAGTTCCTATAAAATGAAAAACTAAAATTCAAATATGAAGCAAAAATAATCCTTTTAAATAAAAAAATTCTTGTGTTACATTTTCTATTGAATAATAAATGTTATTTTTGTTGGATCAAGATATTTCCTGTGTCTAACTAACAGTCAAGGTGTTGCTGAGCAAGTGTTACAAACAGGAAGAAATCTGAACTGACAGATCAGATTTTTGCTTGCGAATGTCATTTGGAGCTAAATATCTGCAGTCCTTGCTGTCAGTTTTTGAGACCTCCTGTGAGAGTGTTAGTGTGCATGTATCGTGTGAGCGTGTAACGAAGCAGCAGAGACACACTGCTCAGCTATTGGCTGCTTCTCACACATTCGGTGCATGTCTCTGTGGCTACAGGGAAGAGCATCAGCATAGCACTCTCCACTCTGCTGCTGCCATAGAGCAAGGTAGGACAGCGACTGCCACACTCACTGCCAACACAACAACACGTCGCTTCACTTTACAACGACAGCTAGTTAATTAAGTCACCTTTCTGTTTTATAGGCAGGGAGATGCAATAAGCTTTTGAGCAATGTTAACGGTAAAAACCCTCTGCAAGAGATGACAGACATGAAGATTCTGACTTAAAGACTCACAGTATTGTTAATGGGGCAAGTTTATAGAAATATATTTGCATGTGTGTTGATAAAACATTTTGTCTCATTTTTGGGAGATTTTATTTCAGTTTTTGCTGCAGTGTAATCAGGCATGATTTTTGGAATTTAGCTTTTTGGGGAATAAATTAATTTGCAAGTCTAGTTTAAAGCATATGTATTATTTTTAAAGCATTTGTATTTAACAATATAGTCATATTTGTTGAATAAAATGGATCCTTTTTAATTTTATATCTTAAACATACAAAATGACCCTGTTTTTAAAATTTTATTGGTTAATAGAATTGCATCATAGCTTTGGGAAATCTTCTGTAAATGTTCTATATAATTTAGATTTAGTAATCTTTTAAATGTTTATTTCGGGTTTCAGATTTTTTCTGTACCCATCAGCATAATTATTAATAGTCTGTAGGTTGCAAAGTTGCATATTGTAGGAAATTTCTGTTTGATTCTAAAACACAGTTTCTGTTTTCTATTCTGTTTAACAATTTGTGCAACGATTTTTAAACTGACATTTGTTTAAACTGAAGAGTGCGTATTTGAGAGAAGGCGGGGGGGGGTCATAGGAACTGATTGTAGAAGAGTGTCTGTTTCTTTCTGTTCCTCTGGTGCATCTGAATAAGAAATGTTCTGCATTGCCTTCTCTCTAACAGATGTGGGTAAAATTGTAGCTTTATTGTGCTATAATATCATAGTAAGATGTTTTTTTTAATTATCTTTAAAATATCACATTAACATTTCTACAATTCTGTATATTCTAAAGTATAATGACACTCAAACACACTTTGCCTGAGTGTAGTATAGCTCTTTTTTTTTTTAATCTTGTAAAACATGTGCCCCTGCAGTTGACAGATTGAGTCTAATCAAGCTGTCTCTTAAGGCTGTGAGAAAAGTGGCTGTCTGGAGGTCTGAATGGCCAGCCTACGCACTGCCAAGGCTTTTTCACTCTAAATCTGCTTATGATTTACGTTATTGTGCTGAAAAGCATATTAATGCATCTTACCTATGCAGCCAAGTCTGAATCAAGAATCTATCAAATAGTGAGCACTGAAAGAGAAGAAAAGAAAAATTTATGTTTTTGGCTGAATTCAGGCCAGACCAGAAAACTAGAGTAAAAGAGTGAACAAATCGATACATGTTGCGCAATCATTTATTGACCACATAGACCATCAGAAAGTTTGGTGTGAAACGAGTGCTCAAGGCAACAGGCATCACAGACAGAAGTATACGTATAATGACATATCTGCCAATATCTCCATGTTCCATCATCCATCTCTCCATTTTTCCTAATCAGGATCACAGGATCTGCTGAAGTCTATTGTAACTGTCATTGGGTGAAAGTCATGGGTTACCAATTAGACAGATGAACAGTTCATCAAAGGGCCACGTATAGGCAAACCATTACACACACACACACACCTATGAGCAATTTAGAATTAACAATTAACCTAAACAAACATTTTTGGACTGTAGTAGGAAACTGGAGACCCAGAGTAAACACATGTAAGCACAGAGAACATGCCACAGTGATGCCCATACGTCATCCTTAGTTATTTTACTTTTTCAACATTTATATATTCTGAAATAAGAAGGGGGTTGGAGATGATAACCCCCTGGCTGTTCTGGCCGGAGATCCTGGTAGGAGTTTGGCTTCAAAGATGCCTCTTAGTCTGTCCTCAGTACTAATGTCACTGAATTATTTATTTCATACTGATTATTATGACACAAGTGTTGCAACTAGAAGGCTGTGAACATGGCCGTTTACTCACCAGCTGAGCTGTTAGACCTTCTGGGCTGTTGCCATGGTACTCAATACTTTCTTCTGTCTGTTGTTTTCAATGCATTTCTAAATTCTGTGGGGTTTAGTTAATAAAATTATATAAATTGATATAGAAACCACCTGGATATTTAATAGTTATATTTAACTGTTCAAGTTAACAGTATAAAAATATTAAATAAAATGGGAAAAATAGGGTTAAGACCATCAAATATTGCAAAAGGTTTGAGCTACCTAGTTTTATAAAGCCACTTTAAAGCTGCAACAATGAAATTCCAATAAAACACATTAACCAAGACTAATATTTAAACAGATTCTATCAGAATAAATTGATGTAAAATCCAGTGGCTGGACAGAGTTTTAGCTGTTAGCTGTACATTACAGTGACACTTTGTACAGGGCACCTATGTTAATATTGTCTGTGCCCAGCAATAGAAGCAAATGTAAATAACATAAAATAGCATCTATAATTTGTGATTCACAAGATCTACAGTGGCTAATCGTGCTCAGCGTAGAGCTGTTTGTAAAAACAAGAACATTTCCTCTTGGGCTTTATCTGTGCTTCATTCACATCTTGTCTTTAGCCTAATGGAGGCCAAGGCAAATAAAATGCAGAGGCCTTGGTGCATCTCATTTGGGCAAAGATCCCTCTCTGCACTTTCATAATGAAAGTATTTAATTTTATCAGGCTTTTGCATTTTCTTTGCTTAAAGCCACTTAATGTGTCAAATGATTCACTTTAATAGTAATCCTTTCTTTTTATTTCTTAAAAATTCACTATTTACTGTGCATTAGAAATGTCTCAAAGGTTACGTATATAACATTGGTTCCCCAAAAGGAATGAAATGTCAAAACACTATGTTAATGGAGGAGCAGGTGTGGAATCACACCAATCAGAGAGCAATACATCATGAGCACAGCTCATCACGACTTGATGTGGCTACGAGACACAGCGTTTTGGTATTAACTCACTACTTGGTTCTCTGCTCAAGATCTCAAATGGCATGGTGCATGCTCATGTACCCAGGCTAGGTTCCATAGTTACTGCATGCTCTATGTTCTTAACCCTGTTTGGTACAATGAGGGCATAATAGACAGTGCAGGAATACTGTTTTTAAGGTCAGGTGTTTTAACAAAACCCCAATCGATTTAAAGAAGGGGGCACAGAGCCCATTCAGAAGCACATGGTACCTGAGGTGGTTTTGCAATGTCCTTGGTGCTGACGCTCATCGGCTTTTGCTCTCTCCCAGAAAAAGCCCAAAGTGAGATAACGTCCTTAAAGAGGAAAGAATCCACAGTGCCATTAGGACGGGCTGTCCAAGACCACTCTGCTAAATCAACCTGCAAGCCTCATGACCTCAGCAGCGGGGCCTAAACCACTGAGACTTTGCAGCTGGCCACTTATGTTAAACAGGGCCAGCCTGGAACAGAGCATATGCAGCAGCAGAAGTTTGCACTGTGGGAAGCCAGCTTCTCCAAGAGCAGACCCACCATGCTTTATGCTAAGACAAGCCGCACAATGCTCATGTCCTGTATCTCGTCTCCCAACAGTTTAGTCTTTACATCCTTTTGGCATGATTATATGAGCATTCACAAACCATGCAATAAAGCAAAGAAGCTTCACTCACCATAGCTGGATGCTTACCCTTGCTAGTCCATGATGTCAACCAGCCAATAGCGCTGTGCTTGTAAAGTCACTTTCCAAGTGATTCCACACATGCTTATTTTTCATGTTTTATGTCTTTTCCATGTAGGGAGCTGCTGCAAGCAGGAACCCAGAATCTGGCGGCACAGAAGTGAATGAATATATCTTGCCCATTGAGAATCAGACACAAACCCTTCACAGGACTGTCATTATGGAGACAAGTGAACAATCCAACACAGACTATGAGATGGAGACTGTGAAGACTACATTATTTCAGAGCAAGGACACAAGTGCGGAAGATGAACAACAGGTTTACAATGATGATATTTTAATTGAATCATTAAGTGCCAAAGTAGCTGATGCCATTCTAGCAGATTTGCCTCCCACAATGACAAATGGTGATGAATTTGAAGACATGCCAATCCCTAAAGAAGCTTTAATATTAGATGACACAAATGGTGAGCTAAATCGCAATGAATCTATTACCTCATCTGTGTCTGATACACCATCTAGTGCTGAGAGCATGTACGAAAATGAGGTAATGCAAAGACGACAGGATTCAGTCAAAGAGGAACTGTTTGAGAATATTGTGCCTGTATTAGAGGATGCTGAGGATGTTGACATGCTAGACCGTTTAAAAGTAGAATTACATAAAGATTTCCTGGATGGCTTGGGTGGTGAAGTAGGCAAATCCATTTTGGAATCTTACATCCAGGAAGAAGTTATGTCAGACATCTCAAACGAGTCTGGTCAAAATCCTGAAGACCTTGACGAGTGTCTAATGGTTGAAATTGCTGCAGCATCCTCTGACAGTGAGACAGATGAAAAATGGAGAACAATATTTTCTTCCTCCATTAATAAGGAGGATGATGACTCATATCTTGATAGCCTTCAGCTAAGTGCCCAAGAGCTCTTCATTCAAAAAGCTAATGTAAAGACTGCTGAAAACCAATCAGCATGTGCAAACAATGTGCATGAGGAGGATGTGCCTGATGAGGATTCTGTGTTGGAGCAACCAGAAAGTACCCAGCCTACAAAAGAGATTTCATATAATCCTTCTACACTATTCCATGGCTTGTCCAAAATATCTGAGGACGAACAGGAGACCGTGAGGGGTTCTGTAAACAACAACAATGTTTTATCTACTTCTGTTAAGTCAGACTCAAACAAGAAAATACCAAAAGATTACTGTGTGATACAGAAGATGAAGAGTGAAAATGTCAGCACTGAGCATGTGGATTTCCAAGTTGCACGCAATCAGTGGCTGCAAATAGAGGAGCAAACAAAGAATTTCACACACCAGCCAGTCATTAGAACTGGGACATGCCAGGGAAATCATAGCTTTATGTACACACCAGTGCGCAACATTGACAGGCAGAAGAAGAATGCTGATTTAGAGAATTTGTCACTAAGCAAAGAGTATCATTGTACACAGTTTAGCCCATGCTCAGAGGATTCAGGAGTTGATGATTCTAGTTTAAGGTCACCTTATGATGAACAGGACACCACAGCAGAAAAAAAAATTTGCTCTATCATGGAGAAAGAAGAAAGCCTGAAACTTGAAAAGGAAATGTCCAAATCATACCTAAATGACTGCATGTCAGGAAAGGGAAAACCAGTCATCTTGAACCCTGGAAAACTTTGTCAAGAGGTTGATGAAAAGAGAAAAATGCTGGAGCACCAGGAAGATGGCTGCAGATACAGCATCCAAATGCCGTCGTTTATTATCACATCATCCCCAACAAGATCACTAAAGCACGAAATGGCAGCCAACAATGTCATTATCCTTGAACCTGAATCTTGCCATCAAAGTCCACGCCATGCTGGAAAGTTGGTGTCCTCTAAATCTGCCGATTGGAGACCAGATGACAACCCCAGTGTAATCATACTGGAAACATCCAACCTAATTATTCGAAGTGCATCAGAATTAAACCTAAATTCTGCCTCTGTGGTATCTGACGAGAAAACCTTTCTCAATAACCCTTTTTTTAAGCTGCGGTCACGGAGCACCCTTTCACTGGTTGATGAGGAAATAAAAATGGTAAAGCAACGTGAGGAAGAACTCAAGAAAGAAAGAGCAAATATGTACACTAAAGATAATTTTCTGGCTTCTCCTAGGCTTCTAGACAGCCCATATGACAAGCAAGGTATGTGTATCTAAATTTTGCTTTAAATAATTGTGAATAGACATCTTTGTCGTGGACATGTTGACTAACTCCATTTGAATGTTGTTTTTATTTAATTTAATACAGTAAAAACTTTCTTGATGCTTTTCAGATGATATTCCTTTCAAATGTAAATCATCCCCCTCATCTCCTATGAAGACCTATAAGATGGATCGATCAATCCTATCCTGTGATCACAGAGTAAGTGTCTTGGTTTGCTGCTAAAGTGGCCAATGTGCTGTTCATTTACTAAAAAATGAGGGGTTTCAAAAATCTCCCTGTTCAGAACAGAGCAACCCCCTCTGGGGACCTTTGGATTGAACTGAAGCACGAATTTAACTCCAGACTTGGAGTTAAGACATCAATGTCTGACCTCACTAATACTCTTGTAGCTAAAGGGGCAAATCCCTACAGGCTCTAAATCTAGTTAAAAAAGCCTTGCTCAAAAAGAGTGGAGGGTTATTGCACCAGCAATAGAACAACAAACATGGATAAGGATTTTAAAACCACAAATAGTAGATTAATGGTCAAATCCTTATATGTAGCTTTAGCAGTTGATTTAATAAATAAAATGATTTAACTGAAAAATATAATTTGATGTTTTATTCAAATAAATTATATTTGCCTCCATAGTTTCCTGAAGCCTATTTTGGTGGTCGGCGTAAAAGTGCTATGGCTCTGCGGTGGGAGGCAGGAGAGTTTGCAAATCACTAAAGAAGAACAGACAGAATAACAGTCGGTAACCTCCATGTACCTTGTCAAAACCTCAAGCAGTGTTACAGACTCATACTAATCATCATAAACACATGCTGTTGCTCGTGTGATCTTTGCAGCTTTTTATTCACACACTTTCAAAGCCAGACGATCCGAGTGCTTGCTGAAATGCCTAAATTTCAAATGAACTGTAGTTTAGTCTAGGTTTGTTTTACTTCATAAATGTCCAAAAAGATTTTTAAACATATTTTATTGTAACGTCTTGCTACAGAAAGTTTTAGAAAAATTGTCCTGTATTTTCATACTGTATGTTCTTTCAAGACCTTTTATTTCTGCACTATACTTAAATAAGACACTATAGGGCGTTACCTGGGCGTTTTTGGCCCATTCTGCACAACAAAAAGCCAACCTGAGAGATTTTAGTAGTGCAATGACTTTTGCCACATTTTTAACTAAAAAATACTATTTGGTTTAATACAAGTACAACTAATCCACATCTCGATATTGTCTTTTTAATGAGCGCTTTACCTTTTAATATAGCTATATTCTATCTACAGACCTATAATAAGGACATGTAACTTAAATATTAAATACTGTTATTTAACTGCTTCACTGTGTAAATGGACAATCTATTATGTAATGCTTTTTGACTTGTCTAAAAACTAATTTGTATGCTTATGTGACTGTTTTAGTCTAAAAGTATTATAGCTATAAAGTATTCTATAAAGTGTATTTCTGTATGCCTCCATAAACTACATATATGCATTGCTTTTTATCTCAATAACCCTAATAAAAGAATTTGTTGAAATTTAAACAATTAAAATGAGCATTAAAAAAAAATAAAATGTGTAAGTATGACTTATTCTTCTATGAATATTTGTAGTTTACAGCCGTCCAGAACATTAATATTCCTAAAATAACATCATTAAAAAATAAATGTTTAATAGTATCTAACTGATAAATATAGCTTCATTAGAGGATTTTTCGAACACAACAAAGTAATAAGTAATAACCTAAGCATATATAACAACCTAAGCCACTGGGCCAGTGGATTCCATTTAATTACATTATCAGTGCACACCGAAAATACATCAAGTTGTTCAGAATTTATATAAACATTTGAAAAGGCAGTCCATTCAAAATTTTTAATAGACAATTATTTATCATCTAAAAACATTTTAAATGCTTTTAACATCTTAATTTTTGGTATAAGCATTGGTATATGATCCAAGTTTATTTACGCAGTGGATTTGTTTATTTGAATGCAGATATATCTAATGTGCTGTATCTATATACATGTGCCAGACTGCTTCTCACCCTATGTGTGCTGGGATAGGCTCCAGCGGACCCCTGTGACCCTGAGTTAGGAAAAGCATCTATATACATTTATTCATCTTCTATACTTACTTATTCCATAACTTGGGGTCACGGGGGCATGTTTTTGGATTGTGTTAAGAAAACCGAAGTACCCGGCGGAAACCCACACAAGCGCAGAACCCTATTCCCGGGAATCGAACCCAGTACCTTCTTAGTGAAACCAAGAATTTTTGTCAATTGTAGTATTTATCAAAAGATCATGCTCAAATAATAAAATCATCAATAATGAAAAATTATGAATGGACAAATAACCCTAACACTTATCACTTTAAAAGAAATTTAACTTGAAAATGTATTAATAATAGCATTAATAATATTATTGTTTAGTATTAGTACAAAAATATTAATTTTTTTACACCAATTTTATAATTATCAATTTAACCATTTTTGGTGCATACATCTCAGATGTACATGGCTGGTGCAACACAGTTTAAATTTCTGATACGCCACATTACTGCTGAACATTACAAACTTTAAATTAATGCACATAAAATATAAATTATAATCTACTTGATGCTGCTTTATAATTTAAATATAAAAAAAGAATTGTCTGGTTAAGTAGCATGAACATATTAAAATACAAAAATAAATAAACATAAGTTCTTATATAATAAAACAAACACAACAATTATTATTTAGCTATTTCTAAGCTGTAAATTTCTTACAATATATTGGCTGTCTAATGCCACAGGCACATATATAAAAAAATAACCTAAATTATTAACACCAGGGCAAATGTTAGTGTTCGTGTTCAAGTGGCACACTCAACAGATTTCTGTTTTCATTTTCAGCATACAGGTTTAGTGATCAAAAAAGCTAAATCATGAATACATTGTCATTTTGGATTCAAACATAAAAACTAAAATAATGTCAAATTGTGTACCATTTATGCATCATATTCTTGGCAGGTAAATGTCATTCTGTTGGAATGCTGCTTCAAAACGCTTATCCAGCATAAATCAAAATGGAACTACTTTACATAAGGCCTCTTTAGCTGAGCAGTATATGAACCTAAACAGTAGCTGGGCACCAGAGCAGACATCAGTAAGGCACATGGTTTATCCTTCTTCATCAGACCTCACTAATGGCAACCAAAAGAAGAGCCAGGAAGCAAAAGTTTCCACACAGGTAGACTGCTAAAACTATCTTTTTAAAAGAAGCACCCTGAAAAAGAAAACAAGAAATTTAAGCAGCTTCAGAATCTTGTGGAAAAATGTTTGCAACTGATTGTGGCAAAGAAAAATTTACACCACAATTACAGCATTTAGCAAACCTCCTCATACAACGTAGCTTACAATTATTCTATTCATACAACTGAGCAGTTATCTCAAACAGTGGCCAACAGGGCGGCTTGAACTCAACACCTAACAATCAGAAGTTACCGCTCAAATTAGTACTTATCTGGCTTCTTTATGTGCAAGCCATGCAGAAACGAATACATAAAGATATTTTTTAATCTAACCCCACAGGCTTTCAGAGAACAAATACTAAAAAAAATACTAAAAATACTTATAATTGTTTTGGTGTAAGAATGTTATAAAAAAATATATACAACAAAAATTGATATTTTAGTAATTCCTCTTTTGTACAACAGTCCTGTAATAGTCCCCTTTAGGATGAATGGCATAATGGACCACATTATATACCAGGCTGATAAAAGAAAGGTTCTACCACAATACTACAGCTAGGCGATAATTGGATGAGCAGGACACTTAACCATGAATGACCAGTAGTTATAATGACAGGTGAAGACATGGGATCCCTTCTATCCCAGCCAAGATTTTCATTATTGAAATGTAAAGCCTTTGGTGATAGGGCAAATATTTTTGTGTTACTCAAGCTTCTCCTGTGGTTCTCAGTTCCCTGACCTCAACTTCATTAAAGTCGGGGGATGAGGTGAAGAAGTGTCTACAGTAGTGGCGCGTTGACCGATTCTGTATTGCGGATTGCCTCAGATTTCATGCTGCCTCAGGCATTATAGGAGAAAAATCGATGTGTGGAGTTAAATTTCCATTTGATGAAATAGGGCAGGTGATTTCCAGTCATTTAAATAAATGAATAAATAATAAATGTTATTACATAATTTATACATGAAAGTAATACATATACATTTAACACGAAAAAAATACATTTTCCATTTAAGTACAATAAATATCTAAAACTTTCACTCGTGATATTATAAATGGTGACTAACTTCACTATACTTATACTCGAGTGCTGCATTTCTGTACTTTATACACATAGGTTTTAAGTACAGAACATTTTGATTCATAAACAGTTTGTGATCCGCTTTTAGAATTTGTTCATTCAGATTGATGTATTTTTTATTTTTTGTTAGAAAACATGAGTGCATCACCTTGCTTTTATTCTCAGACTGAACAAACAGGATCCCTTCTTTGTCTTCAGTTTGGAGATTTTCTGTGTAAACCTGAAAGTTTCTGAAAATTTGTCCTGAAAAAACAAAAAACATTGAATTGACTATAATATTTAAGAAATTCTATTCCGGTAATGCATTTATTACATTGTGTACATTAGTAGTCAAAGCAACACAGTGACTTAATATATCCAAAAAGCCTTAAATAATAGCATTTATCACCTCAATGACCCAAATTATAGTTCTTGTCACGTAAGGTCATTCAAAAAGAGAGAGAGCACTAAAGGCTATACGCACAGACTTTTTACTTGTTAAGGGTAAGGGCACTTACCTATAGGCAAAACCCCTCTTCTGTGCACCTCCAATGCCAGATCTGCCAACACAAACCAGACAACACAGGCAGACAGCAGTCCTGTGGTCCAGGGGGCAGGGAGCAACAGAGCCTGCTGATGAATGCCCAAGAAGATGGCCACAACTAAAAAAATAACATATAGGGCAAGTTAATATGAAGATTTATTGCTAGTATGTTCCTTTTTATACCTGAATGTACATCAAGGTATTGGCATACCCGACCATCACATTAATGTTTTTGAAATTTGTTAGAATATATTTTACGCTAGTAATGTTTCTAAAGAACGTGTGGGGAGCAGTCTATGTACTGGTTTATCCCAAAGGTTTTCAGTTGGGGTTGAGGTCAGGTTATGTGCAACATACTTGTAATTTGATACCAATCATAATACACCACGTCTTCGTGAACCTTAAAGATTTATAAAAAGGGACTTTGTCATACGGGTACATTATTTACAACCTCTTAGTTCCAGTAAAGTAGAATTCTAAAGCATATATTGACAGCCTGGACAATTGTGTAAATTCCAAAAACATTTATCCAAAAAGGTCAGTGATTCCCAAACTGGAAGGTGTGGCCCATATGGGGGCATGGAAAAGATAATGTGTGAAGTCTAGTGCCATGCCATATTTTCCCCACTGATTTGAGAGGTTCTGAAGCAAAGCAACCCCCCCTAGTCATTAAGGCGGCTTTGGGATTATTAAGAATAACATCTATTACCAGCAGTTTAAAAATGTTCACTTTGGTGCTTAGGCAAATTCAAGAAAAGACTTTAAAAACAATAAATGTTGTTACATAATAAAGCAATGTAGAAGCTGCAGGTTTTACTTTAACTGCTTCTGATTTAAAAGTTTGTTTCTTTGTAAAAGAGAGTTTTTCTCAGCAAGTTGTCACACACAATAGTGATTTGCATATAGGGATTTAATTTGACAGAAAAATGTGTACTATAATAATTTCCTTTACTTAAAGTCTATTCAGACCTGCTGCATAGCCCATAAAATATCAGTTGATTTAAAGCAGTCAATAGCATTCTATTCAATCCGAAAGATTCTTTTAGCTCAGTAGTAATACGAGCATCTCAAGTCGTGCAAATATTTAGTGTTCTTCAGTGCCTAAATGATGCCTTCAATTACATATATAATGATTTGCATGTAAATTATTTAATAAATCCATTATTCATTTACACCAAAGTTATTTTATTTACTTACCAGCGAGCACCTGGGCTACAGTTCCCATGCACAAATGAGCCCAGTTAAAAATGTATCTCCTGAAAAGAAAAAGAGAAAAAATAAATAGCACAACCAGAATATATTTTTTACAGCTACAATATAAATTATATATACACAATTGATATTCATGGCTATATTTCCTTACTATATATTTATTGGCCATTTTAGCTTTACCTTTAGCTTCCGAAAGTGTACAATTTGATCTTGCGAGTCTAAAGCTATAATATCAATTATGATCATTTTGACAGCATTTTATTTTACAGCAATTACTCCCTCCTAAATCTGGTACAAAGTCCGGTTTAATGCATGTTTTTAATCACTTACAAAAACATTATATTACCTTGAAGAGTCTGGAGCAGGTCGAAACAGAGCCATGATAGGCTGAATAACAGCCAAAGCCATAACAGTACAGCCAAAGTAAGGGTGCGAGCCTGAGCGCTTAGAAAAATATAAAATGTTAACTTACAGGAAATGATTATTGCTAACCTACGCCTCCGTTTTCACACAATCGAAATGGCACAGCTTTTAATGAATCACACACGACACACAAGTGTGTAGTGTTGCAAGGTAATTAAAAAAAAAAAAGACAGTCTGCATGATCATTACAACAGGCAGAGAATGACCTCTGTTGGTAACAGTGCAGCCAAGCAGCTGCAGTAAAATACAAGAAACTGCCCTAGATTCAAGGAAATATATAACTATAACTACAAACCATCAACACAAAGGTTAAAAGCTCTACTAAAAAAATTCACAGTTTATTTAAAAATTTGAAAAAGAATAATTATAAAATAAAGTCACAACTTTCCACCATGTTTTCCCCATCAAAATGTATCTTGTGCAGACAGATGGCTAAGAGTGTGACACAATTAGACATAATGACCAGTCATGTGAGTATACTTCTGCTGGCGGGGGCTGAGAGAAGCATGACACACAGTTTGGCATTAGTCAAAATGGGACTGAGCATGTGTGTTTGTTACCTTGCTCCAGCCTCTTCTATAGACGAAAGGCAGTATAAAGCCGATGCATGTCAATAAAACTGTGAGCAACATAAGACCTCTGTGAAACTGTACGAACAAAAAGTGCTACTATTAATATTTCTGGATTTTTTGATTTAAAATAAAGTATCAAATTTAATTTAGAAACGTTTTTTACCTGAAACCACACTCTCTGTCCGAAAATAGTTGTTGCAGGCCAGTCAGGTTTAAAATATCTGGCTATAATTACTGCAGTGCTGAAAGTCATCATCCAACCAATGAGCATGAATACAGCTACACAAAGCAAAATAAAAATAATTAGATCAAATTATTTACTAGTGCTGGTTTGTACAAGATTCATTAAAGTTTTACAGATTCTGAGTCCTCTCACCGTGAAACTTGATGAGTAAGGGAGCACGAGAACCGCCTAGATCATTCGGAGGACCTGTTATAACTACTTGTTTTGATGAAATAAGGGGCTGTCTGTCATGTCTATGGGTTTTCCCTACAAAAGGCAGATAATAAATCATTTAGCAGAATACAATTTTAGACCAGGGTATTTGTATACTGTTTTCCTGTAAAATAATAAGATTTACCATTCTCTGCCCGCCCATGAGCCAGGAACACATAGTACATCTGATCCAGGTCAAATCTGCCTTCATTAGGGAAGGGGACCTGTACATTTCTGTGGAAACTGCACTGGATGATCCCATTAGCCAGGCGCCATGCTGTGTTTCTCAAAACATTCTAAAACAGCAGAAATAGTTTTAGGAAAAAAATCCCACATCTCTTGTTGGTTTTCTTCTTTAAATGACTCGTTTTTTCTTCTCTGTATATAAACTGGGTGACTGTTCCTTTTTTTATTTTGTTTTAGTTAATAAAATGTCCTGGAGATGATCCTATTATGTTACTGTTTACCAAGACAACTTTTTGTGAATACTATCAATACTCGTATTTTCTAACAACATTGTTATTTAGTAGGTAATACTTCAAATAATAATTACTAAGACTATCTAACAACTAATAATTATTTTATAAAATAGTTTTGTTGCTGCTTTAATTTTAAAAAAGTCTAATGGAAATCCTTTCTGTCTTTGTATCATGCATTAACAATAGCTGCCATTTTACCAAACCCCAAAAACAAGCTACGTCTATGTAGACTTGCCCATCAGGTAATCTCACTGGAATACAATGGCACACATTAAAACTGGCACAACATTCTTTCTGCTTCTTTTCACTAGTCCTGCTTGTGTTTTAGAAAAGTTGAAAAGCATTTCTGACTAAGCTCAGGAAGATGAGTACCTCAGATGCCATCACTGGATGTGTCCTTCCCTCAACATAAGCAGCGCTGATGCTGACATGGTCTGCGTCAATGATACACAGGTAGATATCATCATTCCCCTAAAAAAACAGGTATATGTACATTAACAAAGAAGTTTCACAAATCAACAATTCATGCGTTATACAAAGCAAAATATCCTACCATCCACTGATCTGTTGATAAGGCAAAGGAAACATAACCTGGTGATGGGCCACTGAGTTCAAACATTACACCCTGACCGACACTTCTGAAGGACAGGAAATAACAAAGTGTGTCATTCTCAGGATTGCAGCCCTCTGGCTCTCTCAGACAAGTCTTTGTATATCCACAGCCTGTTGAGGTGAACTGTACAAGAGTCAAATCGGAAACAAGGAAAAAATACTACAATTAGCGCATCATTTAATACCCCACAGACTTAAATTAAAACACTGCAACTACTGTTTGTTTTTATGCAAATAGAAAAATATTTAACAATGAGGGCAGACAACAACAGAGAAAATTTAAGTCGTGGGCGGCACGGTGGCGAAGTGGACTTCCAACCACTGGGAGTTAATGTTTCTGCAAATATTCCGTGAGGGAAACCAGGTAACGAATACAATTAAAATGTGCAAATATGACAAAAACACTAGTTATGCATGGTAATCACAAGGTGAGGATTAGGCTGATGACACATCACAATGTTAATTACATGCCACACAAGGTCTGTTTGGTGTGGGGTTTTTCACCTCATACACTATCCTGCGACGTGAACACATCAGCTCAAAGAAGCTTAAGCAGCAACATGTGCATTTTCCTAACACATAATTTATTTGGATTTTGTTTGTGTATGATTCTGAACCTAATATCTTTAATCTCAACCTTGCCAACAAACCAATGCAAGCTCAAGCATGTTTAGGACAGAATAGACAGACAATGCTTGAGTATAGTGGTGTAGCAGGACATACCAGGTGGGGCATGGGAGCTGTGGTTGTCTGCGGAGGTAAAGCTGTTGGATAAGGTGCACCATCTAGAGACAATACAGGACCTGGAATCTTCACCCAGAACAATTCATATTTCTGAACTACGGTTGCTCTGCAATTGAAACAACATATAAGTCAAGTTCTCGTTCAGTAAACTGGTTGGGAACAGTGATGCCAGCTGTAATGGGGACACTTACAGAATCTGGACGCTAGGCGGGGTATTCTGTGGCGCTATCCAGATCGCCTGAACTTCTGTTTTATGGTGATTACTGGTGTGACTCACCGCAGAGCCCTTGCAAATGAATAGTTCAATGTAAGCACAGAATTTTAACATCAGAAAAAGTTTCTTAATTCCTTATCAGTCCAACCTCTCATGCCTTTTTTACATTAATGAGATTCTGACCTTCCTTTTGTGACATGAAAGAAGCTGTGAGATGGACGAGTCGACGAGAGTAAAAGTTCCAACAGTTCCACTGTCTCGTTTTGCTGCATCACGGGCTTCTATAAGAAAGCCTTTAAAATATGCAGTGCTCTCTGAAGACAATACTGACAATGTCACTGCAAATAAAAAAAGATAAAATAAAATTTAAATGTTTCAAACAATTTCATGGCCTTTTTCAGCCATACAGAATTACATTATTAGTAAACATGTTCTCAGGAGGTCGCCAACAGCAAGAATAATAAAAAAAAAAATGTGTGAAACATTTACATTTCTGATGGGGACACTTAACCACAGGGGTTTAAGGGTTTTGCTCAGGGCTCCACTGGTGGCAACTTGGTCGTGTTGGGAATCAATCTTTCAATTAGCAGTCAAACACTAACAACTGTGCTACAACTTCCCCCAAATACTGCTAAATATGCATTCAAAAAAGACTGGAACAGTGTTAGAAACACACAATTAATTATTCATATCAAACATGTTTCCCATCTGATTTTTAACAGATTTATAAATAAATTGATTTATTTTAATACCCAAATTCTTTCCTTAAGCATAAGGCAAAAGACAGAACAATTAACTAAAAAAAAAAACAAGAAAAAGCTTAAGAGTACAGTTCTGTGATATTTCTTCTAAAAGCTTTTAAGTTTTAAGTTTCTGTCAGGTTTCATATAACAACGGAAGTACGTTACTTGACTGGAATCAAGGCAAAGTGTAAATGCTACAGCAGCTGTAACAGGAGATTTAGCCACCTTTAATTTGATCTCCAGGTCTGAATTTAGACTTATCCACAGTGATGTTGTATGGTGGAGCTGTAGGACTTCGGGGCTGATGATGATGACCAGGCATCATGTCCTGACAAGCTTCTGTGACTTTTCCATTACTGTAGCCAGTGACAGAATTTATACACACAACAAACAAGAACCACAGAATCTGAAAAAGGAAATAAAAGAAAGGGAGACTTTTTCAAATCCAAGACAACCAAGCAAGTATTATAAGCATATGGTAGTTAGGAGGGTAATGTGCTGATCAGAAGGCTGCGAGTTAAATTTACAGCAACATAAATAACCAATATGCCCGAATGTTTGTGGACACCTCACAACACAGACTAGCTTGACGTACTCTTACAGCAGTTTTTAGTGTTTTTAGATTTTAATAAAACTCAGGACCTTTAAGCGAATTTAAATAAACATTAGCTTTTAAATGGGTTTCTGCTGCATTCATAAATGATGATGTTTGCTGCTTTATAGCTCAATTAACCACATATCTTAAGTCTCTTTATTACAATTACCAGCTGATTTGTGAAAATCATTTGTAAGGTCAGGTTGAGGATTTGTATCATTGACCGTTACTCCCAGGATTTTTTTTTTTACATCTCCAGTAAAAATTTCAGTGACTTTAATTTACTAGTGTTTGAGCAGCCTAGAGTTTAAATACCCAAATGGCATGTGAAAGAGTGAAATTAAGAATTATCAATAGCTCCATAGGGTGGCCCCATGGTCTAGTGATTAGCCTCACATCAAGAATGTCCTTGATTCGAATCCCAGGCATGGTGTCTTTCTGTGCGGAGTTTGCATGCTCTTGTAGATGTATGAACGAATGATAGCTCTATACAAGCTATAAATAAAAAAAAAAGACCAAAAGTATGTGGACATCTCGCCATTAGATGGATCCTGTCTGTCCAAACTGTCTGCTTGCATGGATGTTAAACATTTAAAAACGCCCAAACTGTGAAAATAACTAAATGTTTAGTACGACATACTTAAAAACCTGTAAATGTAGGTCACGTTTTAATGCTGAAAAAAAAAACGTTCATGGACAAGCTGCATGTAGAGATAAGAGAGTATGTGCAGCAGGCTGCCAGCTCATCAGGATTAAGTATCTGAAGCACAGACATCAATAAATACAAACATTTTCTGAAAAGAACTATATTGAACTTAAACGTTCACATATGCATTTTAATAGTAATTAAATATTTTCATTAAATAATAATTAAATAATTAATAATTAAATATATAATTTAATCCATTAAATATGTGGCTAAATATGCAATCCAATATTTTAACCTTTTTTATAAAGAAAACCTGATCAGTTAGTTGTATTTATTACTGTTATACAGTAAGCAAAGATTTACAGTTTAATATAACAATCATAAAAATATTACAATTAGAGAGAAATACCGATCTTTTTTTTTTTACCTTAGCTGCCATTTACATGATATTTATCCGGTAGGAAGCCTCTGGTTATACGGTATACGCAATTATTTTGCATTATAACAGTAAGAAAGTCAGTTGTGGCTATGTGGTATGTATTAGCTAGAAAATAAGGGTAACTAAAGGGCATATTGCTCTCTTAAACCAGACTACAAGGTGGATAGTTTCTGCCGCGTTCATCTTAAACTTCCTGTATGAACATTTCTTAATGTTGAATCAGTTTCGGTGTAGGTTTGAAGGACGACCGGGAAGAAACACAAGTTGACCAAATGTGTTAGTAATGTAACCAACATTCGAGCAACCAATTAAGCGCTTCCACGGGGGGTGTTTGTTCGCATTTATACGGAATGCAAAGAAAAGGTAATAAGGCAACGAGTATGTTTTAATCAGCAGGTGAGTAGGAAAAAAAAAAAGAAAAGGGACATACCTCCATTACTGCACGTTGTTGAATGGAGTTGCGTAAACTGAGCCGTTTCCCTTGACTTTGACGTGTTGTAAGAGACAGCGATCTGATTTGTCCAGAGTAGAACGAGGGGGCGGAGCCTAATGCGGAAGCGCATGAGTCTGATCTTCCAGTTCTTAGTAGTTCTGCAGGTTTAGGAGGAAATAAATTAATCGGAATAACTTTTATTACTATTTGAACACACTGCTAATATTTGCAGGCTCAGTGTAGCTGAAAGCAATAAGGAAAACAGTTTTAACAGGAATAAAGTAAACCCTTAGTAAATAGCGGTCTATATAATTCATCTTTTCATTCATCCTCTATACCTGTTCATCATCATCATCTTCTTTACCCGCTTATTCCCGAATCCGGGGTCACGGGGGTCTGCTGGA
>JAOTQW010000036.1:11240280-11250786 GCA_026260075.1 Sisor rabdophorus | reverse complement strand
ATATATAGTATGTTACTTAGTATGAGCACTAGATGGCAGTCAATATCTTTAAAAAAAGCAATACTGTAGTGTTGAAATAAAAACAATTTAGATGACAGTCCATAAACACAAAGCACATAATGTTACTTGCTACCTTAGTTGTGTAATAACCTTAGTGTAATCCTAAATGTTACGCTTGTTGCATCCATAAAACAGGTCACTATTTAAATCAATAACTGTCAACCAAGCTAAAGTCAGAGTACATTGACTTGACTATAGACTATAAGAAAGTCTTAGTTGATTGAGAATTATTTCTCCAAGTTTGACAGAAACAGCTGAATATCTTTGTGTGAATATTTTTATGTCTCTGGCATGTTAAAAAAAGGGTCAAGTCTGATAAATAGTGAGAACAGATGTCACAAATATGTGTTAGAGCTAATAACATTTTTAAGAAAACTTTAAATATTATGTGCATTAAAAAGACATTTTTGTCAAGCTTTGATTGTGTTAGAAAGCAGTAGACACTGGAAATTTACATTGCATTCGCTATAAAATAAAACAACCACCAAAAGGTTTTGACCCATAAGGGCATAAACTCCACAAAAGTTTGGTGTACATTTCCTGACTTGTTTCGAAGGTAGGCCTTTAGCCTTGGTATGAGAACAGCCTGTAACTTACTGTTTAGACACCCAAAGGAAGTTCAATGCACAACCTTAGTGCAAGGACAGATAAGAATATGAATACATGTCTGTCTGATGAATGGTATGTGCAGATAGGATGTACATGACGCTTAAAGAGAACAGTGGTGCACACTGAAGTTTGATAATCCAGATTTGATAAACATGTTCAGCTGGTAGATCAGCATGTTTTTTCAGCTGCTGGTTTATACTCTGCTTTTTATTTCACTCATTATTAATTGACTGGAGGTTTAGGCATCTGGTCATCCAGTGGAGGAAAGGGTTAAGGAATGAGATTTATTTCCATTGAATTAGAGCCTCATTATTTTTAATTTAAAGCAAGCTACACAAAGCAGGTGGAGGAAACTACACATTAACATGAATGAAACTACCCATTACGCCAAAATATCTAAAACGTTTCTGATCGTGCTGTTATTGTTGTATAAAAAACAGATGTTAGACAATAAGTGATACGTGTTCTTTAATTTGGATAGATGGGATAGGCTCCAGCAGACCCCTGTGCCCCCGAATTAGGGACTTATGGGGATTTAGGTATAGAAGATGAAAGAATAAATGATTGGTCAGAGAAATAATTGCAGCCTAATTGAAAAATCTAATTTTTTAAACAATGCTTTTCTACTCATATATTTTGTCTTAATTCCCAATTGTTTAATCTGCCTTGTCTACGAACCTAGAACTATCTTAGTGTGGGACAAAAGGCAAGAGTTGATGTCACTGACATGTAACTGCCTTCTATGTTCCTTTTACAAAATAAATACATGTTATTATAGAAAAACAGCCCCCCCCCCAAAAAAAAAAACAAAAACAAAAAACACAGAATTCTTAGCCCAGGCGCCCTGTAAGGAATAATTACACTAAATGCCTGTGTAATTAGCATTCTTAGTAACTACGTGGATGTGACGTCTGTTTGTTGCGCATGCTCAGTAGGGCGCGCTGCAGCTGTTGAAGGCGGAGAGTCGCTCGCGCAGACAGCTGCTTTCACACTTAAAGCAGGAACTATGTGTGTGTATATATATATATATATATACACACATATGTACATATGTATTAATGCATGTGTGTGAGAAAGAGAGAGACTCTGAGTGAGACAGCGCCAAGCTACATTTTTAAGACCTTTAGTCTTACGTATTTAAATGAGGACCAAATAACGTGTTGCCCGTTTTTCAAGCACATTTCACCATTTCGGTGTTTTAATGTTCCACGGAACGAGCGGTAAGTACCAAACTAACTATACATTACTTAGCAGCTTAGCAAGTGGATTAGAAGCTAACACGCGTTTGCTAGCTTGTAAAGCTATATCATGTAAGCAGGCTCTGTTTTGGCACATGAGCTGCGGTCGCTGTGGTTAAATCGTAAATAACTCGTAAATTGTTTTTTTTTAAACTGCTGATCTAGTAATGCAGCCGCACTGGGATGGTAACGTGCTATGAAGCTAGGTGTGTAGCAAAGGAGGTTAGTTAGCTAGTGAGCTTTAGATGGCCTCCTTCCATAGCTAGCTATGTGCTTCCTTTTGAAAGAAACATTTACGGATGCTATATAAAATAATTTTTAAATGTGGATTTGATAAAAGAATACTTTGTGGGCAGCAAGCGTGTATATTTTGCGGAAGTGTCTTTTTTGATCACCAGCGTGCTAGGTGCTGATACGGCGTGTTGGTTGTTTGCCATGGCACATTTACGCTTTTGTCAGGTGAAAACGGTGCTGGATTTCACTCACATTCGTTTGCTTGCTGGATTTTAGACTGCTTATTTAATAATTGGTTGTTTAAATGTACACAGTTTTAGACTAGTGGGTAAGCTCGTAATAACGAACGTTAGGCGACAGAAAGCTCCACCTTTCATAGTTTTTTTGCACTCCGCGTCCTGCTCGTGCGGCTGTAGTAAAACCTTCATTCACAAATTTTATTTTGACTGTTAAGGAAATGTTGCAGGAACTATCCAGTCCTTAAACTAAACGTTAACTAAACATTTAAAATGGTATTTTTTTATTTTTGTAGTAATTGTTGTGCTGACTGACTTGTGGCGGGTGTGCGTATCACTGACGTCACAGGGGGTATACATGCTAGCGCTCTTTCTACGGTCTCCGCCTGACGTAGCATTGCCTAAACGTCTAGTGTATTTGAAACAATAAGCTTTAAAAAAATTATAACTTTTAATCCTTAAGTATCTGTTAGTTTAATTTTACACGTTTACATTACCGACTTATTTACGTTAGATGGTGGCTGCGTCCGGAAGGGCATACTTACCTACTATAGAGTATGTCCAAATCCTTAGTATGCAAAAAAAAGTACCCGGATGACATTACTTCCCACTGAAAGTTGCATACAATGGACGCTTTACCCATCATATGCACATCATATCAGAAAATCAAAACCACGGTTGACAACTATTTACGACATGTACAAAATCTTTTTTAGATGTTTATTTTGCCCTGATTGCACAATTTTTTTTCTTTTTACAAGCCCCTTCTGTTACTAAGCTGAGTGCTCTGCCATGTTGCTTTAGCACCACTGACTGGTCCTAATGGAGACTTTACATGTGGTAGTAGGTTTTAAAGAAAAAGGCATTTTAAACTAAATAAATGTTGTAATGTTTTATTGGTTAGAGATTCAATTTTTGTATTGATTTCAGATTTTTTTAATCTCTAATTGGTTATATTAATAAGAACAGTGTTCCTTGTGAATAATTTGTACTTTTTAAACATTAAGTCTATATTATTCCGCTTTAATGTATGTCATATGACTCTACAGACATTGTAGGCATATAATTAATTAACTTAACGGGTGGGGAGTACATACTAACTTAACCCATGGGAATCAGTTGGCCTGGACGAAAATTCTGGTTGGATAATCTAAACCTATTCATCAGTACTAGCTGCTGATTTTAGTCCCTTGAACAGCCCTCATTTCACACCTGCTTGAAGAGGCCTAGCATCCTTTCCCTGAGCCTTGCTTTGATGACTATTGTATGTATGATGTATGACTTGTGTGTAAAGCAACCAGTAAAGTTTTGTTTGGTATGCAGTTGGTAAAAATTTTAGGAATCCAGATTCAGACCTGAATAATGTGTGTTGCCATTGATGCAAACACAACAGCTTACTTCAGTCAGAGGGTGTTGAGTTGTTTTTAGGTGGACTGTCAAACAACACGACCTGCATGTCCCAGAAATCTGGCACTTTAGATGTTCCGTATGCATCAGGTGTTAATCCAGCAGTCTGTGGACGTCACTAATTACTACTTAACCCCTGGATATATGTAACTTATTTATAAGAAACTTGATTATGTCTGACTTTGCACATCACATGTTTATACTGCATACTGGACACTATATGGTATATACATATAATAATGTCAGTCTGCTTTTTATTTGCATTAGTTATCATTTTTGTAAATTATACATTCTGCGCTTTTTATTTTATGCATTGACTTTTTTTCCCCCTTTTCTTTTAGTTGTTACACTGTTGGCATTTTATTGCATGATGCAACAAAACATTTCTTTAACTATAAACTCTTGGATCTTAAGTCAAATGTAGTACATATTCAATTAGAATGTGCGATCTGACTATGCGAGACTACAGTACGAGGACAAAGCATTTCACAGATTTTAAGGATCAGAAATGTTTGGATTTCTTAAGCTGATGCAGAATGCACCACTACTGTGACCTTCATTTAAAAATCAAGGTTTTGCACTCTAAGCCAGACATTTTAATAAGTAAAAAAAAATTATTAGATTATTAAATAAATAAAATGTTTTTGTTAACATAAACTGAGTCACCAGACAAAGATCCAAAATCTATAGTGGCAAGCTACTGACTTACTGTTTTAATAGGTGTCACCAGTATCACTAGCAAAGTATAAAACTTGAACCACTGACGTTCCAAAATATTTTAATCTTTTGGCAATTTTAAGGATTATTAATATAAAAAATTAATACAACAATTTTGGATTTTAAACCAAAATGATTTAACATAACATTTTATTTATAATGTTACAAATTAGGCATCTTTGTAACATTATATTACAACTCATCAGGATACAGTGTAGCATGCAATATTTATACTTTCTCTGTGTTTGTGCTATTGTGGCCAATGTCTTATCGTGCTAGTTAAATTGTCCCATTACATCCCTATTTCATTGCAAATGAAATTAACCATTTGGCCCATAGGTGCAGTAGTGTTTGCTACAATTTATAGTTTAAAGATGCAGATTTGGCTGTTCATTTGGCATGATTTCTTACACGACACTCCAAATGAATAAAAGGGAAAGATCTTTAAGGAAAGCTTTTAAAACCTTAGCTGTAAGAAAAATCAGGTTAGTTACACATCTCAGTACTGCAGTGTATTACAGCATTGATGTTTATATGCACTTAGTAAACTAGTAATGGGAAAGCTCATGGGTCATGGTGTTTGTTGGCAGCTTGATGGTGACCATTATTTATCACTAAGGACCGTACTTGCTGATGACTGATTAAAGTTTTATGTTTTTATAAATAGATACTGGATTTAAAAAAATATCTAGCGCATTTTACCACCAAACTCACCTGTAAGGGCTTTTTATCTTTACAGCTTTAATACATTCATTGTTCTGTAAATGTCTGAATTTAAGTCATGGTGGTAGAGGTTTCTGCTCTTTCAGCTCAGCTGATTAGCTGTTTTTCTTGTGCATAGCAAAATAAAAGTTTTCATTGCTTAAACATTTTAATAGTTTATTTGGAGATACTTTGTGCTGCATTTTTTAAAAAGCTAATTTGCAGGTAATGGTTTTATACAGAAAACACTTTTATAGATCACAAGTACCGACAACTCGAGTTTCACAGACTTTCTTATAAATAAATAAATAAATGAATATATGTATCTAGTTTATTTTGCTGTCCAGACAAATTTTGGTCTGATTATTATTTTTTTTATATAATGTGCCTTTTATGATGTGTTTATTTTGATTTCTTTCTGATTTGCAGGATCCTGACATGATGGGTCTGCTGTTACCAGCCAGCGTGTTGAAGTGAGCTGTCCCCTACCTCTACTGTAAACTCCTCCCCTGGGGTTGAACCCCTTCTGCCATACAGCCGGGGAGCAGCAGCAGTAATGGCAGGTATCAAGCGTGGCTATGATGGCAAGATCGCTGGACTGTATGACCTGGACAAAACATTGGGCCGTGGGCATTTTGCTGTTGTAAAGCTTGCACGCCACGTCTTCACTGGTGAAAAAGTAGCAGTGAAGGTCATCGACAAGACAAAGCTGGACACGGTTGCGACAGGACATCTTTTCCAGGAGGTGCGCTGCATGAAGTTAGTGCAGCACCCTAACATTGTGCGCCTTTATGAAGTCATTGACACGCAGACAAAGCTTTACTTGATCCTGGAGCTGGGGGATGGCGGTGATATGTTCGACTACATTATGAAGCATGAGGAGGGGCTCAATGAGGAGCTGGCTAAGAAATACTTTGCCCAGATTGTCCATGCTATTTCTTACTGCCACCGGCTGCATGTTGTGCACCGTGATCTAAAGCCTGAAAATGTGGTCTTCTTTGAGAAGCAGGGCCTCGTTAAGCTTACCGACTTTGGCTTCAGTAATAAATTTCAGCCTGGAAAGAAGCTGACCACCAGCTGTGGGTCTTTGGCCTACTCTGCTCCAGAGATCCTGCTGGGGGATGAGTATGATGCACCTGCAGTAGGTGAGTACATTGGAAAGAGAATAAATATTTTCTAAAAGTGTCTTTCTCAGACCGGTGGTTGGGGGGAACATTTGAAATTTGTAGAACATAATTAATTCTGGTGTAATTTTTTTTATATGTAACTTTTTTTCTTAATTTAAATTGATCCTATTTTGTTCCCAATGATTTTGTTTGCCCACTAACTAAGAAATCACGGTCTGGCTAGGCCATCGCAGAACCCCTGTGTTCCTTGTTGGTCATTTATAATGCTGAAAATTTCCGGGAAAGGGTTTTTACCCAAGATTTGGAGGCACATGTCATCATCTTGGCTTAGCAGCAAATCGCCCCAAAGCATTATGTTCCATTTAAGACAATGCTCCTAATCTCAAGCTCATTACCTGTATAAGACACTTGGAAGTCAGAAATCTTGCTGTTTTAATAAACAGTTAAATACTTATTTTCCTTATTAAAATGCAGGGCAATGTTGCAACTGTTTTGGAATGTGTTTTTCTAAATAGATTCTTATTTCTTTTGTCTCTAACGAAGTTGACAAGTCTATTTTATAACCGCACACGATTGAATACTCATATATTTGAATATTTTATTATAAGTTTGGAATATCGAATGTGATTTCTTCAGTTTCTTGGTCCATTTGTGTGTTTCTCATTTGGAAACCTGGTTCCTAGTAGTGTGTATGGGTAATGTTTGTGCAATACTGTGATAAACTGAAACTTTAGTGCCACAGCAATGGCTTTGATGACTCACCCCTTTTATTTTATTTATTTATTTAGCTTGTTAATGAGCAACACGGTTACAGAAGTACTGTGTAATAGACATATTTTTCGTGTTTTAATCTTTATTTAGGAGAGTTCACCTGTTTGGATTTATGCAGATTTAATTAAACATAGGCTTTCTATACCCTTTTTTAAGGACGGATTTAAAAAAAATATACACGTCTTAATGCTAATACTTGAATGCTTCCTCTTGTCATTTATTTTTGTTTAAGTATAAGGGCATCTGTGTTTGTGTTCCCACCATCCATTATTCTGCAAGGAATAAGACAGGCTACCTGTGCTGTTTAGATTTGTAGTCTAGTCACAGTTGCAGGCAATCGGCTGGTAGAACAGTTAATCCTCTCTTTGTTTAAGATGCACTACTGGATCCCTGATTAAACATTCCTTATTGACACTGTCAGTGTAATCAAATACACAGTGTGCTCTGATTGCTATTGGACTTCTGGCTCAGATTATTTCCGGCCACACTTCCTAATTGATGGTACTTTGTTCTGTATTTTGTTTCCACAACAGCTGAAACAAGCCAGAAGCCTTACAAAGTACCATTTACTTAAGCTCCTGTATATTAGTGTTCTACTACAGCAGATTTCAATTCTCAACTGACTAGTTAGGTGTAGATTATTTTCATAATCTACATGTGGTTTGCCTTGTAATATGATTGCTAACTTACATTTGTGACTATTGCCAGACAGATGATTTTGAAACCACTTGGCAAAAGTTTAGAATTTTCTGCCCGAAGCGTTTACAGTAATTGTGTGTTTATAACTGCTGTAACGTAAGGGATAACTTGTTTATAGAAAAAAAATTGTTACTAAGCGGTTAAAAGTCTCTATTTTTATTGATAAATGAAAAGTAAAGCATTTAGCTGGGAAAACACTCCAGAAGGAGTTGTATATTGGCAAGAACCTCATAACACATTTAATAATCATGACACTTAATAATGATGATATATTGCAGTACAATACATTTGCAATACTTTCAGAAAATTTAAAACAAATACAAAGCACAAAGAACCCCCCCCTCTCCTTTTTTTTAGTTTGTTTGCCTTAGAGGCATTAGCCATATGTGTCGGTAAAAACAGGAGGGATGGAGGAAGTCAGTTATGCTATGAGAATTTGTATGGATTTAAGTATTCTGTAAATGTAAATTGTTTATGTAAAAATTATAGTATATACTATATATTACACGTTGACGTACAGACTTGTAATGTGAAATTTTAAAATAACTTGCAAGCTTGTGTTCATGTTTAACAGCCCGGTCAGTAAAAAATGCTTGTAATTGAGACTTAGGAAATTGTAAAGAATTTTTATTCAAAATTTGAACAGTTCTATTAAATTTCTCCTTTTGGGTTTGAAAATTATAGGACTGTGTTCATTATGAGTTGGTTTTAAATTAATTGTGATTTTAAAGGTTTTAAATAGCTAATTTATCCTTCAACATATCTAATGTGTTTTTGGTAGCCATAGTAAGGTTACAAATTTGATTAAATTAACTGACCGTAAAAACAATGGCCAGCAGATACTTAACTGTCTTGCTGTGTGCTCTTTTGTATGTCAGTAGTGCAATGTCTCCTGTCTGACACAGTTTATGCTTTCCTGTTGTTTTTATTTCAACTGATGTGTGCGAGTTTTAGATTATTTCCAATCCTTTTTATAATAGTCAGTTGATCAATTCAGTTACTCTAAAAGAAGAATAAAAAGTTTCTGTTGTATTAACATGCTTGTGATCTTGTTGGCTTTAGTTAACTAAAGGTTACTGACAGGCCTGAGTTATTTCTTATATCTAACATTGGTATTGTCAGTGTTTCCTAATCAGTAGCTCTAGGAAGTGAATAAACAAAGGGCTGGGTTCTTCTTCTTTAGAAAGAAAAGATTTCTACTCCTGCTATTCTTGTGTATAAATCAGTGCATTCCCTAATATTTCTGAATGGTAATTTTGTTCTAAATGCTGTATGCCCTGAAAGAAAATTGCAAACCTTGCTAAATGAGCTAGGTAATTGGTGTAAAGGGTTTTTTCCCCACATGGTATGCGAGGGACAAACATTTTAATTATTGACTTGTATTTCTTCCTCTTTATCATCGCCTGAATCATTTATATCATGTATATTACAATTTGATCTTCACACTTTTGTCAAAAATAGACCAAGTTCACTTGTACATTTGCTGTTAGAAGTGTGAATATTAAATTATTTTGTTGGTATTCTTATAATTGTTAAGCCTGTGTGTCAAGTTTAGTTTAAAATAAACTTGGAAATGTTGAGTTAATTTAATGTAAATATGAGCTATGACGCTTGTTCTTCAGTTCTCATCAGTTTGTTACTCAAGGATGGCCTTAGAAAGAAAATTTCAAACTTTGCACATGCTTTAGTTTACCATTTTCTTTTCTTTAGCCTTTACTGTGGTGTTCTGCTACTTTCATAAGTTTGGTTGCCAGTAAGTGATATAATGTAACCTGGCGGGTTTTGCCCACATTTACACAGGAAATAGCAGCTCTGAGATTATCTGGAAATAAGATCTAAATTACTTTTGTTCACCACTTTACAGCATACAAAATTTTTGTTCCAAGTTACCCAAATTTTTGCATTAATCAATTTCCTTGGATTACTATTATGATCTGCCTGTTTTGTGCTAAATAATTTCTAAGCTATACTAATGCTAAAAGTGCAAATGTGTTACATTCGCTAATTTCACCAAACAATGGTGTTGCACTTAATTATAAATTTGTCCTTGTTTTTATTGCCAGCTGACCGGTATAAAATTTTTCAACAAGATCATGTTAAATGACGGTCAATGCAGGATGTTCGGGTTAAACCACAAATACTGCAAACAGCTGATTGCTCTGACACAGTGTTCCTGATTACTTGGGATAAAATTCTTGTTTAAATTACAGACGCTGTATAGCATCCGCAAGTAGTGGTCTGCAACGTCTTCCTCAGTCAGTACACATGCTGTACATGATGGATACACTCACTTTACATGTCACTGTGTATGTAGACCAATAAAAATCTATAATGTTTAATAATTTATTCTTTGATAACAATATGTAGTCATACCACCCAGCTCTACCTTCTACTCATTGTTTGTGTAAAAGTGTAAGCCTTTTCAGATATGAAAAGATTCCAGATTTCTTTGAAATTGAATGAATAAAATTCTTCACCATCTCAGCTGTTTCTTGATTTGAAAAATAGTCATGGAATACAACTTAAGAGTTATCTGCATTTTTATCTATTTGCAGTTTCTCACACCCTCTTGTCATCCTAATGGTGTACAGCATACTTATTATAAAAAGTTATAAATTGATTTTCGGGGATGGTTGCTTAGTGCATGAGGCGTTAGTAGCGTTGGACTGCTAACCAAAATATAGTGAGAGAAATTCCCAGCAACAT